>CM066252.1:9695882-9994000 GCA_033675135.1 Frankliniella intonsa
AAACGACGGTGGTAATGTGGTTTTTTTTTTTCTTCCTTTTCTAGGACAGCAAAGTCTACCAGTATTTAGGCATTGTACATCCCCCGCCCCGTCCCCCGCGCGCTATTTTGTCGGAACGCCCCTACTGCTCCTCGAGGCCCACCCTGCCCCGCCACGCCCCGCCACGCCCCCGCCACGCCCTTGCCACGCCCCGCCCGTTTCAAATATGCGGCGCGGTTAAGCCTGCGCCGACGCCTGCCGCCCTGCGCCGCCTCCACGCCAAACAAGCATTACCTGTTCTTTAACAAGCGGACCTGCGCCTTTCTTTCCTGCCCGGCTCACCTCTCCTCCCCACTCCCGCCCTTGAGCTGCCCCCTGCCCCGTACTCCCGCCCCACCCCGCGAACCGGTTCGTCCCTTTCGCTTTATAAACCTTATTTTTCTGCAAAGGCGGGGCAATATATTTTAATATTTAGAAGGTTTAATTTCAGCTTCCCGTGCAAGACACTTTTTTTTCTTTTTTTTTTCTTTTTTTTTTAATAAGGCTTCAGCTAGGGTTGGGGAGGAAGGCCCATCCCTTTGAACCTGAGGCAAGGTGTGGCCGCCCCGCCCCGCCACTCCATCTTGGTGCTCCGCCCTGCCCCACGCCCCGACCATCCTCGCCCTTCGGCCGCCCGCTCCCGCCAGGCCGCCGGGTGCCCGCAGCGCCACACAGGACCAATATTCCATTTTTCATGGCGCGAAAGCAATGATGTGGGCGCTGTTACTTTGGTGCCCGTGGCGCCAGTGTGAGGCCATTTATAATGAAATGGAGAGAGAGAGAGAGAGAGAGAGAGAGAGAGAGAGAGAGAGAGAGAGAGAGAGAGAGAGAGAGAGAGCGTGTGTGTGCGTGTGTGCGTTTCTGTTTGCTGTGTAAGTGGTATGTTAGTGCTCGCTCACTTCTGTCGTGTTTACGTGACTGAGTTTCTGTGTTATCACCTTCATGAACGCGTTTTCAAGGGCCGGCCGGCGACAGATTTCCAGCCCGTGGGTGAGGCTGCTCAGGAGGTGACGGCGTACATGTACTGTGGGGGGCAAAGGCTGGATGACGCGGGAGAGATAGAGCGAGAGAGGGAGGGAGGGAGAGAGAGGGGAGGGAGAGGTAGAGGAGAGGTAGAGGGAGGGTGGAAGGGGGAGGGAGAGAGGGAGGGGCGCGATATAAAGCAAACCTCACGGCAAAACGGGGTTCGGCACGCAGAAGCAGACGAATCTTGAGCTCCGGGCATCGTTGAGGAAATGGCCCGGATTAAATCGTTGAATGGGCTTTATCTCTGTCTGTTTGCGTGGTCTCGCTGTTCATATTGTGTGTGTGTGTGTGTGTGTGTGTGTGTGTGTGTGTGCGCGCGCGCCGCAGTGGGATATTGACGTTTACGCCCTCAAAGGCCACGGCCCACGGTTTCATCACCCAGAAGAATTTAAAATCATCCGCTTTCATTAAGGCGAAAAAGTTCTTTGTCTGGATTTATGGCTGGCCAGGGTAATTGGCAGCGATCAGCCCATAGCAGCGTAGCTGAGCCCGCCCCGCCTGACGCGCGATCAGCCCCGCCTTCAGTCTCTGTCTATGACAGCGTGTAACGACCACACCGTTGGCCACCATTACGTTTCCATTAAGGTTCTTTGTGCCGGCCGCCCCGGCTGTTTGAGTAGGGGAAGGTGGGGTACTTCAGGACACGGGGGTACTGCGGGACACATTCAAAATCCGCGACATGGTTGAATCGAGGAGTCGTATAGGTGTCGCCAACTTAATCTCCTCTAGTCAGCGAGTGTTTTCATAGTGGGCGGCGAGCCGGCAGCCGCGGCGTTCCGGGGTAGGAGGCGTGAAGTTTGTTCTTACCAAAACGGGTGAGAAAAATATTGTCAGTCCTCTTTTTTCTAATTGACAGAATACTAGCAAAACATTGCGTGATATTTTCTGTTCGAAAGTCATTACTGGGGTTCTGAGGACGAATGCCGCTTGTGCGGAAATTTCCAGAATGTGAGGATATGTCACCAGAGCCCAACATGGCCGACCGTGCACCGCGTCACCAACGGGACAGAAATCGCGGGGAACAATGGGACAAACATGTGCCATTGTCTCGCGCCCATTTTCACTACGAATCTATTTGAAAATTTCAATATACTAAATGGGGATTGTCCTTTTTCTGCAGCACAATGCCGCCATCCCAAGGAGACCAATGAACCGCCCGAAAAAGGGCAGTTCAAGAGTTAGGATTAGGGGTGGCCCAAAATAAATACGCCGACTTTCTGATCGTCTGTGAATCGCCCGGATTCGGATTCACAACGTATTTTATAAAGATAATGCTAAAATCACCACAAATTACTATTCGGTTCATATATTTATAAATTCTCTCGCATTTTCCGCCGAAAATTGAATGTCCCATTCATCTCCACGGGTGTCCCATTGTTCCTTACCCTGGGAACAATGGGACAATGCATCATTCTTTTCTTGGTAGATTTTTTTCGGGTATTACGGAACAAACAGACGAATGGCAAATGGGCTTTACTAAAGGAGGGTTCCCTTCTATACATTCCACACGTTTGTACTTTTCAGTAAACATTGCTCTCGTGCGAGGAGCTGCTCAAAAAATCTGTCCCACCCCGCCCCGCCCCTAAGCGCCCCCTGCTCATTCGCCACTCCTGCCCCGCCCCGCCTCCGCCCGCGCCCCGCCACGCCCGCTCCAATGTAAAAAGTGCCTGTGACTTGGCAAACTCTCCACACATAGCGAAAATACCTCGTAGGCTGGCGTAGATACCCGTCTCCTTACTCCGGTGTATTCGTAGGAATTTTTGCGTCCGTATGTGGCAACACTGCCCTGCACGCTCCGTAGCGGAGCAGGTATAGGTAGGCCGGCCCGCGCCACGGGGGTGTGTTGCGGGACGGTATCGCCGGGTCGGCGGGCGCTCCCCGCGCTGCACCGGCCAGCTCAGCTCAGTCCGTAGCAAGCGGGGCCAGAGATTTACAGTTATAGTGCAGCCGCAAGTGGCCCACGCAACGTTAATTGTGGTTAGGTACTGTCCTCCCCAGTCTGCCTTTTTTCACTCCGCCCTCTCTCTCCCTCCTCTCTCTCTCTCTCTCTCTCTCTCTCTCTCTCTCTCTCTCTCTCTCTCTCTCTCTCTCTCTCTCTGCGTCTCTCTCTCTCCCTCTCTTCCTCTCTCTTTACAACGCCGTCTCCTGGCCTTCTCCCTCTCGCCACAGCTACGAGATCGTCTATAAACGCGTCCTGCCGTACACAGTGATTGCCTCTTTTTCAGCTCGAGCAGGATCCCTTGAAGCTGTCGTGTCGCTTGCGAATACCCCGTGCATTCAGCGCCTCTTTCCCCCGCCTCGCCCCTGCCTACACTTCTCGTTCGTTGGCCCTCTCAGTCTGATCCTGCTCCTTTCACCTTTCACTCGATTCCAGCCAACGCTGCGAGAGCTTTTGAGCCCGGCTTGTTGAGTTTTATTACCTTATTAATTTTTCTGTCCGAAATGTTTCTCATACTTCTATGTATAAAATAAAGTTATGATGTGTTTTTCTTTGATTCGTCCCTAACGAATAATTCAAAGTCTCTGGGTTTTAACAGTGTAGCGCACAGGGTGTCGCAAGGGTTGTTTTTGTAGTTACGTCAGCCACGCATTACACTACTTCAATTTTTTTTTCTTTTGTGAGGACGGTGCGTTGAGTAATAGCCTGCAGGTGGGACATTAAGCGGGCATTCGTGGTGGTGTGTGAGAAAGAGAGGGACTTGGTGGAGACAGGGAGAGAGGGAGAGAGAGGAGGGGGGAGAGAAAGAATAAAAGAAAGAAAGAGAGCAGGGGGGATTGTGAGGGGAGACGGGAGAAAGTCGCGATAAGGAAATACACAACATGCCACCTGCACTTCGGGGCTTGGCGCATATATTATTTACGACGTTATGGAAATGGACGTGAATACGCTCAGGGAGCCGCAAACGGCTCCTCGCTTTGTGGATTCGTGTTTTTTTCCCCTCCTCTTTCTGTTTTGGCTGCGTGATTCTCGAACGAAATAATAACCATTGACTCAAGAAAAACTACCGCTGTGCCTGCCGGGCGCTTGCGCTCGCCGTTTTGGTTAGGGTGTCGAGGATGTTTGGAGAGCGGGAAGAACGCTATCGCGCGCGTGAGAGAGGAGGGAGAGAGAGAGAGAGAGAGAGAGAGAGAGAGAGAGAGAGAGAGAGAGAGAGAGAGAGAGAGAGAGAGAGAGAGTACAATGTCAGATCGGCTTCCTGTTAGCTAACAGTACAGTAAACAGAACTTGTCGTGTTGTCACTCCAGTGCGGCACAGAAATATTTGCCCCGTCTTCAAGATCCCTCCCTCTCCAATTGTTCGACTTGTCCGTCTTCGTCCTGTCGCTCCGTGGACCGGGTTCAGGTCGGAGGGGATGAAAGCTTATTGAAGTAAGTGAGATTCAGAAGGAGCGTGCCACGATTCACTTTCAAAGAGCCGAGTCTAGTATCAGAATGAAAGAAGAACTAATAAACGCTTTCAAGAACTTGCGGTTCAAAATGAGGAGTGCATGATGAAGTGATGTCGCCCCGCTACGCGCAGGCCTCGGGTGCACCGCGCTGGTCATCACATCCAGATCGGCACTTCATCAAGTAAATCCCCCCCGCCACGCCCCGCCACGCCACGCCCACGCCGACTGCGTGCCGATGCCGATAACGCGATCAGCTGACCTGTTTGTTATTTTGCCACGCACGACCGGCCGCATTTTGTTGTCATCCTATGCAATTTATTCCTGCTGTCCTACAAGCTCGGCGAGGTGGCGGTGGTGGGCGCGCTGCGCTGCCCGCGCTGAATCAGCTGTTCTGTCAGCGCCATTCAGCTGTCTGCACAACTGACGGCCGCGTCTCTTTTGTTGCAGGTCAGTGAGGCACTCCGTACACCACCGGCCACGTGAGGGGTATGCAAGCGGCCATGCTATAAAGTAACTACCATCGAGTTTGGTGGTCAGGAATCTCTCCTATTTCAATAATTTTTCGTTTTTTTTTTTCAAAGTTATTTTTTTTTTAAAGAAAACCTTATTGGTATTATTTTTTGGTATTTTCGTATTTGAAATGTCATGAACTATTCGCCCATGTCGCTTCGCTTTGCCAGAGCATCACCAATCGCCCTTCCCTTCCCCTCTCCCTCCCGGCGATCTTGAACCCCACTTTCGTTCTCGACCTCGGCGCTCCCCACCCCTGTGGGTCTCCCCCAAAGTGTCTCATGCATATTGACGGTCTCATGTCGCCCTTTCCCAGTCCAGACCAATATTTTTAGTGCTGTTTTATTTGTGGGGTGTCTCTTGCCTCATGCCCTGGCGCGTGCGACTGGGGGTGAGGGGTGGGGAGCAGGGGGAGGTTTGCGTTAGTCACGGCCACCCTGGTTTTCCTCGTTGCTGTGCTAGGCGGTGGGGTGGGGTGGGGTGGGGTGGTGGGGTGGAGTGGGGTGAGGCGCGCTCACGAAGGGCGAGAGTGGGGGTATGGGGGTGGAGGACGCTGTTGTTGGCTGATTGTCGGTCTTGAAGGAGCTCATGCATCCCCTAATCCTTACACTCCCACACACACACTCACACACACGCACACGCACACACAGTGCGTCTCCTGGCCGGCCGCCAGGGCTCGCCGCCCTCCTAGTTGGCACCCCTGCCCATGTTTGGAGACCTCTCGGGGTCCAGGTCAGTGTGTAATGGATGTGGATGTGGTCCCATCCCGTCGAACACGCCTCACACCCCTCACATTATTCGATCCTCAAATATATTCCAAAATTCTTTTTTTTTTTTCCTCTCCTTAGTTTATTTTTGTCAGTGTGCGTCAAGAGCGTTGCATGCGGAACTAATAGGGACGCGGCGCGCTGGCCGGGCCATGGCGGGGCGAGGCGGGGCGGGGCGGTGTGGGGTGGGGCGGGGCGGGGTGGGGCGGGGCGAGGCCGGGCGATGGTCTCCCAAAGGAGCTCAGCGAACCTTTAAATTGGGCTGCGCCCACTGCCGCTGCGTTGATTTTTCGCCACCAATGCACTCTGGAAAAAAAAAGAATATATCAAATAGCCAATACAAATAAAAGATTCCTGACGAGTTCCACGAATTGCTCTCGCTAACGAAGAATGCAGCAGTAGCAGCAGAGGGGTGTGAAAACTGATTTCGTTTGTACGTTAGTGAGCCTCGACTGTCTTAACTCTCTCTCTCTCTCTCTCTCTCTCTCTCTCTCTCTCTCTCTCTCTCTCTCTCTCTCTCTCTCTCTCTCCGGGCCCTCGCACCCTATTGGTCCAGCAGCCCGCATTGTGGCGGGCCGGCAGCCGGACTGGCGACGGACTCCACGAACCGCGACGGCTCCTCAAAAATTTGCATAAACTCGGCGTTTGTATTCAGCAGGACGGCCTGCCGGCTGGCCTGCTGGCCGCCCTGCTGCGGGCCGCGCGCTGCAGGACCCGCAGGAGGCTGCTGAGCTGAGCGCGCCCAGCACGGCGACGTGTCCTGTCATGCGCTCGATTAACATTATTCGCTTCCTTTAAAAAAAAATTCGTTAAATTGCAAAACCTTTTCGCGAATTTTTGAATTTCCAGGTTTTCCTCATAAAGTCCTCGTATCACTACAAATCAAGTGGTAAGACATCTGACCAAATTTCGGTGATACATAAAGTCTCACCGAAAAAAAGTCGTACACAAATGTATGACCCAAAAAAAGTGATACTCCAATGTATGACCCAAAAAAGATCAGACATCAGTGGGGATGGCCCTTGATTTTCTTCTAAAAGTTTCATCCTTACCGGTGTATCACCTCTTTTATCGGTCGTACATCGTAATGTATCACCTTTTTTCGGTCGTACATTGGAATATCACCATTTTTCGGTCATACATTGGAGTATCACCCTTTTTCGGTCAGACAGTTATGTCTCACCCCTTATAGGGCAAGACGTCTGACCTTTTGATTTACAGTGATTTTGCAAAAACTAAATTGGTACGATAACAAGGTTTGGGAGAAAGGCAAAACTATTTAATGTGTTGCGAATATCGAAATTTAAATATCGCTACTTCGTGCCTAAAATTTCGGATTGATTGGCGTCCCTGGTTTGGAACGACTGCGAGCGAGTGCATCCCAGATGACGTCATCGGTCGGTAAACTCCTCGCCGATGCTATCTTTAATTAACCATGGACTGTTGGCGCTGAGAAGCGGTACGGCCGCGACTTGTTCATCTCGGGAAAAGGGGAAAAGAGGAGAGAAAAAAATATGACTATAGTTGTGTTGAAAAGATTCCGAGCAGCAAGCGAAATAGGGGCTGGGGGGGAGGAGAGGGAGAGAGGTGAGGAGAAGGAAGAGGAAGGGTGGGAGGGACCCACAATCTGATTAAACTGTTAATAAGCTACCCTCGTGCTGCCTGGGCTGCCGCCGGGGTGAAGCTGGCCAAGCGACCATGGCTCCTCGGGGACGGAGATGGGGTAAGGGCAGGGCGGGGCGGGCGGGGCGGGGTGGGGCGGGGGAGGGTCAGCGGGGCTGGGGAGAGGGAGGTGGGGTAGCTCTGCAGGGCTCAGAGCTCACCCGGTCCGCATTTTCCCTCCGCCTCCCTCAGAGCTGACGGGTGGTGGCGCTGGGCCTGAACGTCCAGTCCACCTGCCGGTTGTGCGGGAAAAAAATACCTCGTACTTACCTGTGTTTACTTTTGTTTTACTGCCGTAAAACCATGATTTTCCGTTGTCGCTCTTGAAATCATCAGAATGTATTTTTAACTCATGGATCACGGACTTTAAAAAATACACTTAATTTTGCTGTGTTATCACTGATTAAACAAAGGTAGGACCAATAGTTATCACCGCTAGAAAGGCATAAAAATCTATCCAAAGGCAATGGTAAATTTTAATGCCTTTGAACATTTTCGTGCCCTTCCAAAGGCGTTAAGTCCTGCGTTCGTTTTACCAGTGCCCTCCTCTCTCTCTCTCTTAAAAGTTTTCCTGCGCAACTTTGTGCACCAATTAATTACTAGTGGGCTTCATTACTGGCGCCACGTCGTCGACGACCAGATTCATACGGCGGGGCGGGGCGGGGCGATACGGCGGCTAGCCAAAACTTTTGGCGCCGGCACGAGGCTCGGAGGCTGGAAAGTGAGTCGAAATGAAATAAATGCGTGCGAGAGGAGAGGGAGCGACGCGACAGAGCGTATTAGGGGGTGCGGGGTGGGGTGGGGGTAGTAGGTGAAAAATGAAAAGTTGAGCGAGCAGAAGATCGCTGTTGGCTCCTCTGCGGTCCGCGGTGCGGTCAAGGCTGCGGGGGGCGAGGCGCCGCGGTCAGTCCGAGACGTGGAACGGGTCGCGTGCCGATGCGCAACAGGTAGAAAAAAAAAATGAAAGAGTCGACTACCGCGATTGTAGGAAATTATCCGTCGTTTAATCAAAAAGCTAAGATATTCGGAGCACCATCGTGGCGTTATCTATGCGTTTCTTGAAAAAGAAACGGTACTAAACAGCAGCTATTGCACTCTGTACTTGACGTGAGTAGTCGGAGAGTCTCTGGTCCCCGCGCCGCGCCGCGCCACGCTCCCTCCCCTCTGCTCCACTCCCTCTCCGCGCATAATGACCCGGGGCCGGTGCGGGGGGCGCTGCGGCTCAAGATGGCCGTGTTTTAACCAACGTATGCAAAGCAAAGTGTCTTGTTAGGTCGAGTACGGTAATTTAGGGGGCTTACGTAATAAAAAAATAATTAAAACACTGAAAATTCTGTAACGCGCTCTTCCCCCCTTGTCGGCCGCAGGAGGACAATACTAGCGCTGCCCCATGCTATCATCATTTTAAGTTTTTCGAGGGTTGTAACAACTCTTAAGTATGTGTACACGCAAAAATTTTTAAATTATCAGGAAAATTCTTCAACACTCGTGGATACTCGCCGATACTCGCCAACACTCGTGGATACTCGCGAAACTCGTCCTACACCCACTTGTATAGTAGGCAAGGCATCTATTTACACAAAATCTCTTCGTGTATATTTTTCGTTTTTTTCCGCTTTACTCGCCCTTGCCCTCGCAATCTCTCCGTCATATTTTCCGCCTAAAATTCCGCTGACGTTTTGCCTTTTCCTCGCGCCTTGATGGCTTCTCTTCGTTTTCGAACAGTGTAGTCCGGGCGCGGAGGGACTGGCCAGAGTGCTCGCTGATGCACTCGGGGTTATATCGTTATTACCGCAGTCCATAAAGAAGACCCTCTCCCTCCCCACCGCCTGGCCCCTCACCACACCGACTAGTTCCGGGGACCCCTGAGCCCTAAGCGCATAGGAGGCGGCCAGTCGGCCCCCACTAAATGAGAGAGAGAGAGAGGGGGGAGGGGGAGGGGGAGAGTCTGGTTCCCAACAAGGACACTCCTCCGGGGTACGCTAGAGTGTGCAACGCTACTGAAAGGCTGCGACATCTTACGCCCCCCGAATTGAAAGTCACAAGGTTGAAAATGTTCCCTAATTGGCTCCTCTCTCTCTCTCTCTCTCTCTCTCTCTCTCTCTCTCTCTCTCTCTCTCTCTCTCTCTCTCTCTCTCTCTCTCTGCCACCTTTGTAACTTGCCCCCTATTGATTCATCGCCGCTCGAGTATGACCGTCGGGACGCCTCCGAGGCGCCGCTGGAACGAGCGGAAGCCCCATAGAGCGCTGCCAGACAGACGCCTTTGCGGACGCGGCCCCCCGCCAAGTTTGCGCCAACTTTATTTTCGATTAGGCCGGGACAGAGCATCCCCTTGTGCTGCAGGCGACGAAGGGCGTGGCGGGCGGGGTGGGGTGGGGTGGGGCGTGGCGGGGTGGGGTGGGGTGAGGCGTGGCGGCGCGAGGCCGTGGCCTGGCGTCAAAAGCCCAGCAGGTGGCGTGGTGGGACCGGACCGCCCGCGGCGAGGCCCGCGTGTGATACAACATCGATAAACGATATATATCGAAGCGACACCCATCATTTCGATGTCTCGTTTTATCGGTGATGATCGGCAGGGGTTTGGCTTCTCTCTGACCCGCCCGCTCCAGCAGACCGCTCTCTCTGTCTCTCGTCTCTCGCCTGTCTCTCGTCTCTCGTCTGTCTCTCTCTCTTTCCTCTAGGGGATCAAAACCTTAAACTTACGACCGACAGGGACAGACCAAACCATCCGCTTACTTTTTTCTTTTTTTTTTGGTAAATCTAATTGTGCATTGTATGGGGGATTTGAACCAGGTCAGCTGGAAAAAAAACAACATCTTGAGGCCGTAACTCTCCCCACGCTCTGCCGTGTTCCTCCCTCCAGATAGCTGATGCGTGCCCGTCCCTGCTCCCTGCTGGCGCTAACCAGTGAAACACAATTACTATGGCAATTTCCTCCCGGGAGCCGGGGCGGGGTGGGGCGGGGCGGGGCGGGGCGGGGCGGGGCGGCGGGGCGGGCCCCTCGCAGGGCTGTGCAAGAGGCGCGCTGTTCACACGGAAGTGATACCGGATAGTTCATTCAAGCGCGTAAGAGTCAAGTACACATGTGCAACTCTGCGATCAGTGTCGCTAGAAAAGTAGGCTAAAATTCATATGGGTACACGCGTGTGAGGCAGACGGGTATCTCCGCCTGCCTCCTAGGCAAAAGGCTGTCTCATGTGCTGAGAGTTCGCCTACTAGGCAGGCTGAGATACCCGCCTGCCTCACACAGGTGTACTCGTGGGATCTTTGCAGCACTGTCTGCGCTACGCCTACCTCAGTGTTGAACTGAACGCGCTGACCCAAACTATCCGCCCGCGCGCTGCGCTCCCCGCGCTGCTCTCCCGCCGAGCACATTCTCTCCCTCCTCTCTCTCTCTTCGCTCACTCCTTCTTGCCCGCCCCTCTCTCCCGCGGGGAGAGGAAAAGGGGTGTTGGGCCTGCTGAGGGAGGAAGGCCAAATTGAAAAGGAAGGAGAGAATGGGAAACGAAAGTGGATTTAGTAGGTTGAACGTAAAGTGGCACCCCGCCTGCCCCAAGGGAGAGGGAGAGGGGTAGTGCGTAGGTCACCCCCCCCCCCCTTGCCCGCTCTGTACTTGCACCATCCTCCCTCCACCTCCCCCACCCGGCGCTGCGCTGTTTCCCATTGCAAACTATCTGCATACCAAACGCAACAGATTCCTTCGGGTTTCTCTTATGCAACGCCTCGGCGATTCGCACCTCCTTCCTTCCTTCCTTCCTCTGCAAAAGGGGTAGAGATAATCGCGTGGACGGTCGGTGGGGGTGCAGATGCACCTCCGCCTTGCTGTGGAGGCAACCCCGACGCGACACCCCGCACGGTGAAAAACAGTCGTAGGTTCACGGGAAAATTTTCCACGAAATGCAGATGTAAAATTACGATTGCAAATCGTAAAATTTCAAGCACTACACATCGGCTTGAAATTCATTCACGAGCAATAAAAAAGGTCCGTCGTAAATTTACAACATATTTCGTAAATATGGTAATTCACAAAATTTATCGAAAATCTGCAAAGATATTTTTCACACTGCGGGACCCCGCGGGTTCAAGTCGCGAGTGTCTGTTATTGGTCCGAGATTGCTCGCTGTGCACACAGCCCCGCCCCGCTGCACTGTGGCCTGACTGTAACCCCCTCCCCTATTTCCACTCTCTTCGCCGTCTCTAAGCCGCTCAGTTACACAAGCGCTGCTCTCGCTCTCCCCCGCGCTCTCGCAGCCGATCTCGTCGTGTGCGTAAAAGTTGGAGGAAATGAAGGCTGTTCTCTCTCCCTTTCTCTCTCTCTCTCTCTCTCTCTCTCTCTCTCTCACCCCTCTCTCTCTCTCTCTCTCTCTCTCTCTCTCTCTCTCTCTCTCTCTCTCTCTCTCTCCCTTTCTCTCTCTCTCTTCCTCTCTCACCCGCTCTCTCTCTCTCTCTCCCCCTCTCTCTCTCCCTCTCTTTCTGTTCTCTTTCCTGTGGCAAAGAGTCCTCTGCTCGCCCTCTCCCCACTCTGGTGACGCGCGCGCGCGCGCACGCGCCCACAGCTCAGGAAGAGGCCCACCATAGCAGCTGGCTGCTGACATTTGTCATGCGGGCTGTTTGGCCTGGAGCCTCCAGTGCAGCCTCCACTGCAGCCTCCAGCCTCCAGCGCCAGCTCCCCTTACCTGAGACCCACGCCGCAGCTCCTTGTATGACGTTTTCTTTAAAAGAGATATTTGAGTGCTGCGCCTGCTGCTGGGGTTGCCGCGGCGCAGAAATAGTTCGCGCGCATTGAACAAGTATGTTCCACTGGATTAAAAAAAAAAAATGACGTTTTAGGACGGAGCAGTTTTGTTGAAAGGCCGCGCCCGCTCAGAAACTCCCCCTGACGTCAGCCCGGGTAATTATCATCTCTATCTTACCACAGCGCAGCACTCCCGAGCAGAGCAGCGTCTGCCGGACCGTACTACCCGCCCACCCGACTCGACAAATGAGCTCGGAGCAAATACGGACGTGTGTGTGTGTGTGTGTGTGAGAGAGAGAGAGAGAGAGAGAGAGAGAGAGAGAGAGAGAGAGAGAGAGAGAGAGAGAGAGAGACTATGGTCTAAACGGGACCCTCGGTGCGGGTCTCACTCGCCTTTTTCGACCGTCGCTTATATCTCTTCATCTACGTCCCCGCCAGGACCCCTCTCTCTCTTTCTCTCTATCTGTCGCTCTCTCTCTCTCTCTCTCTCTCTCTCTCTCTCTCTCTCTCTCTCTCTGTCTCTCTCTCTCTCTCTCTCTCTCGCTCGCTCGCTCGCTCTTATCTCAGCTCGTACCCCCGCACCGCGTTTGTTTCCGCGCCGGCGGTCACGTGGCGTGCAGAAGGGCCAGTGAGTGAGATGATTATTGACATGTAACCACTCCATATGGGGTTTCTCCTAGGTTCTCGTTTAGGAACGTACTCCAGCCAACACCGTGTCCGCCTCTTCTTGGAAGACACGTGGCTACCCGCCCCACACCCACACAGGGAGAGGGAGAGTGAGAGAGAGAGAGAGAGAGGGAGAGAGAGAGAGAGAGAGAGAGAGAGAGAAGGGCTTGTGCAGGCGGGCGGGATTACAGCTCTGTACCGCGTGTGGTCGAGGGGTCTTATGAAATCTCCGTCGTGTTAAGCAGATGCAAACAGCCTGAGGTGGGGGCCGGGGGCGGGGCCGTCCGCGTGGTCGCTGGTCGCGGGCTGGGCTTAGCACTCGACGGTTACCCGCAGCTCCGAGTGCAAGCGAGTGTGTGTGTGTGCGTGCGCGCGCGCGCCCCCTGCCCCTCCTCTTTTCGAATCCCTTTGAAGTGAGTTGGCTATTTTTCTTTCGTGCCGCCCGGGCGCGCCCCCACTGCAGACGGCCCCGCCCGCACACAGCGCGCGCAACGGTCGGTCCCCCATGTGTGCGGCGCGGCGGGAGTCAACCGTGACGGGCTCGACGCCTGCCTATTAAGGGATAGGCAATCCCCTGCACAGCTGTACGGCGCGCTGCCTACCCACAGGGGCTCCGTCCGCCTGCCTGTTAAGGGATAGGCAATCCTCTGCACAGCTGTGCGGCGCGCTGCCTACCCGCGGGGGCTCCGTCCGCCTGCCTGTTAAGGGATAGGCAATCCCCTGCACAGCTGTACGGCGCGCTGCCTACCCGCGGGGGCTCCGTCCGCCTGCCTGTTAAGGGATAGGCAATCCCCTGCACAGCTGTACGGCGCGCTGCCTACCCGCGGGGGCTCCGTCCGCCTGCCTGTTAAGGGATAGGCAATCCCCTGCACAGCTGTGCGGTGCGCTGCCTACCCACAGGGGCTCCGTCCGCCTGCCTGCTGCCTACAGCGGCGACCCGACGGGGCATTGTCCGCCACTGATAGACTGGCCAGCCCAGCGCAGCCCGCCCCCGCCCCAGCCATTCCAATAAGCGAAGCATTTCGTTATGAATCACATTTTTCCTTGCTCTGCTGCTGAAGGCGAGGAGAACAACTAAGCCCCCCCCCTACCCCCCTCGCTTATCACTTGCCGCCCCCGCGGTACTCCGTCATGTCCCCGCGCTCGGCCCCGCACCCTCTCCTGCCCGGCCCGCCTAGAAGCAGGCCTCACTTGTCATCTTTTGGCGATTTGGACTTCCGTTTGAATGCGCCTTGCGGGGCGGGGCTGGCATTTTTTCTGATTGTCATCTCTCCCTCCCCGTCTCTCTCTCTCCCCCTCTCTCTCTCTCTCTCTCTCTCTCTCTCTCTCTCTCCTTTCTCTCTCATATTCTATTTTTGGACTCATCTTCTTTTTCCCAATATTGCACCCGCTAGGTTTGCGATACTGCGAGCGTCTTGTGCACTCTATCCCCCCCCCCCTTTCCTAATGAGTGTGAGCTCCTCTGCGCCCCGCCACGCTACGCCACGCTCTGCTTGTCAGCACAATGGAGTTTTGACATCAGCACTTTTTAATTGGCAAGGAGACGGTGCCTGCCACGGCACCCCTACCTCACACAGGGCCGCCAACACCACGCCCCGCCCCCCTTATGTTACACCTTACATTCCTCCCCCCCCCCTCCCCCTACTTCTCCTACTCCGATCACCATCACGACCTCCGGAACTTTGCACGGTCTCCTGTACGAACACATACTTTGGTGAATATTTTCATAATCATCCCAGACTAAACTTTCACTTTTCTCACTACTTAGACTTTTCCGACTCCCCCTGGCCCGCGCCCTCTTCCCTCCCTGCCCCGTCTCTGTGCGTGCTCTCTCCCTCCCCCCCCCCCCTCTCTCTCTCTCTCTGACTCAAACTTCCCCATCTCTCTCTCCCCCTCCCTCCTCCTCTCTTCCTCCCTTTGTTGCCGCACGTCCGATTGGGACGGGAGAGGAACCGGAAGGAAGAAAAATAGTCGGGGGCGAGGGAGGAGGGGAGCTAGGGAGGGGAGATGGGGGGGAGGGGACGGGGGCGGGCTCTGGAGCCAGAATGCCATTAGATATCATTCCGGGGACATTCCACATGAGGTACAGCCACGTGCCGACGCAGCTTGGCCGCCGCAACCCACCCCACCCCACCGCACCCCACCACACCCCACCGCACCCCGCCACTTTCAGGGGGCTGGAGACGCGGCAAGCGCGCGGTAAAAGACACACACCTTCCCTCACGAGAAGCCCGCCCCGCCACTGCCACGAACGGTTTCACGTGCCTGTCGTGCAGGTCAATCTTTTTTCCACCCTTTTTTTTCCTTCTCAATTTTTCTGCCACTCTCTGCACGCGCGCACGTAAAAAGAATGACACCGCAGCGCCCGTCTCGTGTGCCTATCGGAGCTTAAATAACGAACGAGGAAAAATTGCCTAACCCTTAATACCGCTCTCTAAGCTCTCCACACGTTAAGTCATTTTATTTCCATCGCTATCCTGTCACCCTACCCCCTTTTTTTTTGTTTCTCTGTTCTGGAATCGTTTTTAAGCACGAAGAGGAGACCCCCCCCCCACCCCCACTCCTAGTGATCACTTCGGAGCGAGATACGATCTGATTCATAGAATTTTCATTAGACTCGCGGCGACCCAACGGACAGAGCGGAGCAAGTCGTGATTAAAAAACAATTCAGAGAGAGAGAGAGAGAGAGAGATAGAGAGAGAGAGAGAGAGAGAGAGAGCGCTAATGAACTGTTCTGGTGACGCAACAGGCGCTACACCCCCCCGGTGTAACGAAAGGCACGTCACCCCGCTAAATCCGGCCGGTTATCTCGGCCGGTCGATCTCGCTGGAGCAGCAGCGGTGCGACAAAATTATTTTTTAAAACCCTTTCTCCTTTCTCTCTCTCTCTCTCTCTCTCTCTCTCTCTCTCTCTCTCTCTCTCTCTCTCTCTCTCTCTCTCTCTCTCTCTCTCTCTCTCTTGCTCGCCTGCTTTGCGATGACGATGGCGTTTCTTTGTTGGATCTCAGAAAATGAGTACAATAACTTATCCTTTTCCCATTTCCCCGGTGAGTGTGTGTGTGTGTGTGTGTGTGTGTGTGCACGCTTGTCTCCGCCGGTACGCCGCGGCGGACTTTTACCCCCCTCCCCTCCTCCTTATGGAGCGTCCCGACGCTCTGTCGACGCCGCGCCGCCGACGCCGGCGACGCCGGCTCGAGTGGAGAGCAAAGAGTGAGAACATGCATACGGGATGACGTCTCGGGGTCATCCTGGGGCCAGGGTACCGCCCCCGTGCCGGTACTGCTCGGAGTACACTGGAAATGAAAATGCTTCTCTAGGAAGGATGTGAAATTTTGGAATACAAAGAGGTCAGAGATTGGCATTTTTCCCAGGAGAATGCCAAATTTTGGCAGTCGAGACGAATGCCAAAATTTTGGCATTCAAAGTTGCCTGCTCAACGTTTACAGTGTACGCGTGTGTGCCCCGCGCGCGCGCCCCCAAGACCGAATCAGAAAAACTTTTGTCGGCCGCCATCACAACTATCACGACTGCCAAACTTATTACAGACACGCTTTGGTTTGAATGGTGGGGCCGGGGCCGCCGCGCCGGCTGAGGGGGAATTTGATTATCCCGCCGCCGAAGGATTCCAAGTCAGAGACACATCCCGATCCCGCCCCGCCCCGCTCAGCCCCGCCCCGCGCCGCCCCGGGCGGCTGGCGTTCTGTTTGACTTCCGGTGGCCGGCGGGGCGGACGCATGTGCTTCCGGATTGGCGACGACGGAAGACGCGAGGGATAGCGCTAAAGAAACCTCGTGGATATCTGCGAAATTCTGAATGACGGCTCCTTACAACCACACCAGAGGTCATACAGTTATACGTTTGCAGCCGTGTGTCGTGTGATGCAGGTGGTCGAGGAAACAGGTTCTTGGAGCATTTACCCTCCCCTGTGGTCAAGCGGCCGCTGCTGCCGCTTCGCTGAGCGGGGTCTGCTGGCACCCCAGCCGAGAGGGGAAAGTTTCTCTAATGCCGGATAGGGGGTCAAAGTTAGTAAATATTATCAAGTTCCGTAAGCAGCAGACGGAGAAAAAAAGATCACAGAAACGCGGGTGGTATGAGATTCCAAACTTTCATTTTTTTCTTTTTTTTTTTTTCCCTTACGTTACTTTTGATTTGACTTTAAAAAAAAATATAGCATAGGTCAGCGAACCGACAACGAGCCGTGCTCCTACCAACTGCTCAAAAGAAGAAAATGTAAAAATAAAAAAATAAAAAAAAAGTTACGGGAGAGTAGTGGGAACTGGCGTGATATTACACCTTGTCCGTGGATCTCATTATTGGTAAAGTTTGGGTCCAGCGAGACGGCTACCTTTGCGTCCGTCGGGAGGAGGTGGAGTCGGCCTGTGCCGGCGCGCGCCTCACGGCAACACGTACTGCGAGCGACCTGCGCCACGCCACGCCGCGCCACGCCACGCCACGCCACGCCACGCCACGCCGCGCCATGCCTCGCCACGCCACGCCACGCCGCACAGCCGTCGGCTAAACCCCGCCATAAACGCACAGACTAGCAGGAAAGTTTCAGCGCGGGGCCTAGGCGAGCGCGAGCCGTCCGGCGGGCGGGGCCTCATTCGTTTATTATACGCGTCTCTCTCTCTCTCTCTCTCTCTCTCTCTCTCTCTCTCTCTCTCTCTCTCTCTCTCTCTCTCTCTCTCTCTCTCTCTCTCTCTCTCTCTCTCTCTCTCTCTCTCTCCCTCTCCCTCTCCTCTCCTCCCTCCCTCCCTCCCTCACCCCCTCCCTCCCTCCCCGCCTTCCTATGCGTATTTGTGAGGAGCTCCCACATTTCGTTTGTCTACCTCGCCCCCTACAAGAAGGCCTCCCCCGCCTTCCTTCGCCACTTTTTATTACGTCCCGCACCTTTTTGTTCTCGCCCTGCTCAGCCCGGGCCGGGGCGGGGCGGTTCCCTGTCCTGTTGTTAACCCTCGCCGTGTGCCTCTGCTTCCAGGCCAAACTCGAGACCAAGGCCCTGAAGGCGAAGCGGCCCGGCTTCACAGACGACCGCTACAACGAGACGTCGTACTACATTGAAAATGGTGAGTCATAACCGGAGTTGGTGTGAGAGGGGCGGTGCTTGAAACATCCTTGCCCGCGCCAACTTTGCCACTGCCGGAGTTACTGGGGCGGGTTTGTGCGAATTTGTTGCGGATAGACGAGAGGGTATTGTTTTCAGCGAGACCAGCGAGTGCGTGCGTCTCTCAGAATCGTCGACCCTGTCGAGAAAAACAAAACCTTTTTTTAATTCCACTGTGAAAAATATCTTCGTAAAGTTACAATATTTTTCGTAATTTGTGATTTACAAATGAGGTTGTAAATTTACGATTGGTATCGTAAATTTACGACAGCATATTTGTGCTTGTTTAAGAATGACTAGTCGATACCAACTGTCTGTTCAGTTTCGTAATTTTACAATGTGATATCGTAACTTTACGACATTTCTCATGGAAAATTTTCCCGTAACCTACATGAATATTTCTCACAGTGTCCCAACTCCAAGCTCTATCGGTCGAGATTCCGTTCCAGGCGGAGGACGGTGGAGCAAGGAGAGGGTGGTGCAGGCAGGGGAGTGGGGGCGGGGCGGACGCGTACGAGGCGTCAGTACGACGGCCCTGAAGGCGGGGCGGGGCGGGGTGGCCGCCGCCGGCTAGGCCACCCGAGCGCGGGGACCATAAGTCAAGCTCAGAGTTCCCCAAGGTCCACCAACAGATAAACTTGATTTTATCCCAGGTAAACTCCCGCGAGAAGGTGAGGCGGGGCGCGGGGCGGGGCGGGGCGGGGCGGCGGGAAGGGGTTGGTTTATATAAGACGTGGGAGTGGTAGTAATCACGCCACAGTCTATCTCGGCCAGCGGTTCGACGCGGGAGGTCGCAGGTCGGAGGTCGAAGCCCACCCCCGCCCGGCACCCGCCCGGCACCCGCCCGGCACCCGCCCGGTACCCGCCCTGCACAGTCACCCTCCAGCTACCACTTTATACTCTCGTGTCGCACAGCGGACGCCTCCACGAGATGGATCCCTTCCGCCCTCCCGAACAAAGTAGCGGGTAGCTCAGGGCCGAGCCCAAAGGTACCTGCGCTCCGTCCGGGCACCGGAATATTCTGAGAATTTCTGTTTGCCGAAGCAGAGCACGGGAGCTCGTTGAAATATCCCCTTAGTTTTTCCAACAGCAAAAAGAAAATATACTGCTTCAATTTTCAGAAGTCGTCACCATGGCCCTCACGCTAATCTAGATTAAGTTTTCAACGACTGTCCTCAGTGCGTGGCATGTCCCTGACGGGTACCTCCCTGACCCTCTCCGGTATGCTGGGGGACGAGGACGTGCACGGCAGGGGCGGCCCCGGGTGCCCCCTCCCCTCCCCTCCCCTCCTCCTCCTCCTCCTCCTCCCCCTCCCCCTCCCCTCCCCTCCTCCCCCTCCCCCTCCCCCTCCCCGCCGTCCTTTGGGGGTTTGGTCAGAGCAGTAAGGCGGCCCAGCCCGGCCGCCCGGCGCCCGTCCCGTCCCCCAGTTGTTGTGAGCTCCTTTATATCTTTTTTTTAGACCCGCATTCGTCATCATAAAGCAGGTAAGTGGCTCTATTGACATTTACTGCTCGGATTGAGGGGGCGGTGGAGCCGAGCCGAGCCGAGTCAGCCCCGGCGAGTCCGAGTGCGCCGGCGCGCCGGGCCGGGCCGGGCCGGGGAGGAGCGGGACACTGACACTGATTAGCCACTGGCTTTTCCCCACTGACACACACACACACACACACTGACTCATCTACTGACTGCGTCAAACAGTGATGGATCGAGCGTCTATCCCGCTTTCTTTAAAACAGTTTTCTTTGTGGAGTCAAGTGTCGCGTCATCCCCTTTACCTCTCCTGGAGCGGCGCGTGGCGCCTGACAATGTCGTCCCCCGTCACCTCCCGTCACCCCCCGCGTCATCCATCGTCGTCATCCCTCACGAGGCAGCGCCTGGCCTGCCTGGCCTGGCCTGCCGCTGGCTCTTTGGAATCGTAAACTACTCGCTCGGCTCGGCTCTGCGCGGCGATGCGATGGTGATGACGTCACATAACTTTTTTTTTCCCTTATTTCTCCACCGGCTGCAGCGGCACGGCGCGGGGGACTCGATAGGGAGGAGGCAGTTGGTGAAGTAGAACCCCTCTTTACGGACGTCGCGCGGCGCTGCGCCGTGACGAGGTTTTGATCCGTCACTTTATGGAGAAGACCGCTGTCGTCCTGCTGGTTGTGACGTCGTCGTCAACAGCAAAAAAATAAAAATAATAAGGGGTCTAGGACAACTGACCACACCACCGTGTTTTGTGGCCACTGACAGGTGACCCTGGGACTGAATGCCTTTTCCAATGGGTTGAGTTTCGTTGTCTTCGAGAAGGCTCGAATATGTCCAGAGGAATTAAAATCCTGTTAGTCCTACCTTGGTTGACCCAACGCCTAGAAAGTGACATAGAAAAGAAAACTGGGTGATTTAGCCTGTTGAAGTCCAATGTTGCCGGTCGATAGTGACGGCACCTCGTGGGACCACGCCTCAGGCTGTGTAACGCTTCCTCAGTCAGTGACGCTACGCTGTGACACTGCCGCTGCTCCACTGGTTCGCCCGTCACGTCACGCCGTGACGGTATCGGCTGGCCGGAGTGTGCGCGGCGCGGCGCGGCATAACGCTAGCGAGCGCTATTAAAAGTTTTTATTGCGTTAGTGCGGACCTGACTACTATATCGGGGGCACTGGGAGCGACACTCTTTGAAAGGTCGGTAATGCTGGGGCCTCCTCGCCTCGCTGAGGGTAGAAGGGGCACGGGGGGGAGGTCTGAGGCGGGGTGGCGGCAAGGACGAGTAATTTTGTAAGAAATGGGGAGGGGTTACCGTTTTTAACGCGCGGCGGGGCGGGGCGGGGCGGGGCGGGGCGGGGCGGGGCGGGGCGGGGCGGGGCGGGGTGGGGCGCCCGGCGCCTAACGAAGAGGGAGGAGCCGTGTGGCGCGGGACAGAAGTGTGCGCGGCAGCGGGCGTACACTGTTGGGAAAATGTCCGTCTTTGGTGCTCGTTATTTCCAGATTGCAGAGCGTGCAGTTGTTTTTATTTTTATTCAACTTTCGTACGAACCCACAGTGTATTACGAATTATAGAAATGCGCGCCAGTTTCTACAGTTTCAGACTGAATCGTGGGTATTTTTAACGGTGTAGGGCGCGAGGCCGCCGTACGAGAGGCGCCGCCCGAGCCACTTTCAGTGTCATTTGTGGCCAAATTCAGACCGTTTGTGGCAAAGTTTGTGCAGTAGCGCGCACGCGGCGGGGCGGGGCGGTAGGGGCGGGGCGGGGCGGGGCGGTAGGGGCTCAGGACTCGAGGATGAGGACGCGGCGGGGAAGCAGCGACATCTGACGGTCGCGGCCGCCGCGGCGCTACGACTTGTGCGGGCGCAAATTGGTCATATAGCCTTCCGTTATCGCAGCATAGTAGTGGTCGTAGAAAATGGTGGTGGTGGTGCTGGTGGAGTGGGGGCGGGAAAAGAAATCGTAAAATATGATCTTCGCACACCCAGTGACTCTGCGAGGAGGAAGAGCGGGAGAGCCGGGAGAGCGACCAGCGGGCCCGGCCGCACAGAGCTGCAGCCGCCCCGCCACGTAATCCAATACGGGCTCGCGGCCCATTTGTTTCCGACCCCACAACTCGTAAATTGCCCCGTGTGTGTGTGTGTGTGTGTGTGTGTGTGTGTGTGTGTGTGTGTGTGTGTGTGTGTGTGCGTGTTGGTGCGGGTTGAGAGAAAGAAATGGTTGGAGCGTCTCAGGACGCACTTTGATGTTGGTAACGCTGGCACTTTTGTCTTGTCCTCCTGGACCCTGCGCGCTGCGCTGTCTCCAGGGCCCGCCCCGCGCCGCCCCGCCCCGCCCCGCCCCGCCCCACCCCGCCCCGCCCCGCCCCGCCCCGCCCCGCCCCGCCGCTCCGGAGCCGTGTGAGAGGTCCGCCGGCTCGGCCCGCTTGACCGCGGTGCGGCGTCGTGGCCCCCCAGGACGCCCAGCTCAATGGCGTAGCGGAGATTGAGAAAGAGAGAGAGAGAGAGAGAGAGAGAGAGAGAGAGAGAGAGCAAATTGCACCCTCTACTGGTGCCGATATGTCGCCGCGCCGGTCTTAACTATAATCTTTTCCGTCTCGTGCCCGGAGGCGGGGCGGCCGGAGCTGCAGCTGCAAGTCTCTGGCCTTTTGGCCCCGGACCCGACCGGAGTCAATCTCTGCCAATCAGCTGGCGGGGCAGGTCTCCCCGGTGAGGTGAGTCAAGTCGAGTCAGCGAGCCGAGCCGGGGCTGGGGCCGTGGGAGGCTGACTGTTGCACTTTGGACCGCAAAAGGTGGGGAACGGGCTGGAAGCGGGGAGCTCTGCTGATTTTATACAAGTGTCTTCTGCTCTCAGAGAGAGAGAGAGAGAGAGAGAGAGAGAGAGAGAGAGAGAGAGAGAGAGAGAGAGAGAGAGAGAGAGAGAGAGAGAGAGAGAGCAGCCCGCCGGAACGAGACGGAGACTGCAGCGCAGTTTCAAGTTACTGTCAAGTGGTCTTTTGTGCGCGGTCGGGAAAAGCATTGCTTGGCAGAGCGGGTGCGCGCGCGCACACACTGGTGGTGCCTACAGGGCCTCCAGCGCCTCTGGCCTGGAGGAGCGCCTGGAGCCGCCTGGAGGAGCGCCTGGAGCCGCCTGGAGGAGCGCCTGGAGCTGCCTGGAGGAGCGCCTGGAGCCGCCTGGAGCCGCCTGGAGCCGCCTGGAGCCGCCTGGAGCCGCCCCGCTCACTCGCAGCCGGCCGGCCAGGCGGATACAGCGCTGCACATTCGGCTCGCATGTCACAAGCGGTGACGACGACTGGAATGGGAAAGAGGGAAGGTTTTGAGACAGGCGGTGGGGTGGGGCTAGGTGGGGTGGGGTGGGGTGGGGTGGAGTGGAGTGGGGTGGGGGCGTGGCGGCACACATGCGTTGGTTGATTCAAATCCCTGTCTTCGTATGCAGTTCGCTACCTCAGGGTGTGTATGGGTGGGTGGCGGCGGCGGCTTGGTGGTGCCGCTCCCCGCCCCGCCCCGCCCCGCCCCGCCACACCCTCGCCCCGCCCCACCACACCCGCCCCATCCCGCCAACGTGACGGTTTGACGAATTGAAGTGCCGGCGTCGTCTTGGCGCCTAAGCCATCATTGTCATGCAGCCCCATCCATATGGAGCCCCCACCACCCCCGCCCCCGCCCCGCCCCCGCCCCCGTGCACGCCCCCTCGCGCCCGCCCCCAGCGCCAGCCGGTGAAAGGACCCCGTGTTCCTCCTGGGCTAGCTCCTCCGTGGTCTGGCGGGCTCACCTCCACCGCTTCCGGCTGGGTGCGCCGGGGTGCGGGTGCGGGGCCACACCCTCCCCCCCTCCTTCCCCTTCCTTCCGCGGCCATCGCAAGTGTCACCCGGCTGCTGTGGGTTGGTTCAAGTGCCCCGTGTTCACGCCAAAGTGCTAATGTTTCTCTCCAGTGGGAAAAAGATGTCCTTGTCGTGGGTGACGGCCTGGTGCAGTGTGGCCCGGGTGCCACCAGCGCACGCTCCCGCACGTCGTGGAGACCAGACCCCGCCCTCGCTTCTTCCGGGCCGGAGTCGTACTGGGCTGGGGACGTGCTGGATCTCTGCCGGAGCCGTGCTGGGGCCGTGCTGGAGCCGAGCCTCCCCGGCTGGAGTCGAGTGCCCTTGCCTGGAGGGCCGTACAGATCTGATGACGCGACACGGTCCCCACGCGACCCCCCCCCCCCTCCCCTCCTCGCCGCCACCGCTACCCTTTTCCGGCTTTTGCTTCCGGCCTCCATTATTTCTTTTCCGTCATCGTCTCTTGTGTTTTTCCCCGTCTTCAGCATCCACGATCCCCGCGCCGCTCCCTCATCTTCAGCCGGGGCGGGGCGGGGCGGGGCGGGGCGGGGCGGGGCGGGCAGCCACGGGCGATTACACGACGTAAATTGCTAACTGCGGCGTGGCGTCTCTTTATGCTGCAGGGCTGAGGAAAGTTTACCCATATTACTTCACCTTCACCACCTTCACCAAAGGCCGGTGGGTCGGCGAGAAGATCCTGGACGTGTTCGCGAGGGAGTTCAGAGCCCACCCGGCGGAGGAATACGTAAGTTCCTTCTTCTTCTTTTTTTTATTGTTATTATTTTCGCTCATCTCCATTCAACGGCCGGCGGCCGCGGGCCGGGTAGTTTTTTGTGTTCCCTCCGGTCTAATAAAGCTGGGAATGTTCCCTCATTTTCCTGCTCCAGGAGCGCTGCATCAAAGGCGGCACCCTCACCGTCAACTACGAGAAGGTGGACGTGGACTACAAGCTGAAACACAACGACCTGCTCGCCAACATCGTCCACAGGTAAAACCACATCGTCTGCCAGTTTTCTCTTTTTTTTTTCTCTCCGTCCACCGCCGACTGATTGGGTGAAAAGGGTGACCCGCGCATTAAAAATATCACAAGATGTCCCCTTACCACCACCACCCCTTCCCCTTCACCCTTTTTATCTTTCTTTTTTTTTCTTGCTCTTTTCTTCTCACTGTGTTAGAGAAAACGGCACCAACTTTGATCTTCCACGTAAAAGACGGACAAAAGCCGCCGGGAAACAAAGACCTCTGTGGTTTTTCATTCCAATTAAGGCGGAGAGCCGCCACTTTGTTAACACGCCGCGCGCGCCGTAGGAGGGGGGGGGGGAGAGAGAGTTGTTTAGTGAGCGTCAGCACGGCGAATCTATCGTTTATGTTTTTTTTTTCTGTTTTTTTTTTTAATACAGTATAAAGCATTGGATAAATTTTGTCCATTTTTCATATTTTTCTTTTTTTTTTAATGAAATGTAATGTTTATTTTGTTATTTTGGTTTTGACGTTGAGTTGAGGCTGTCCTTCCCCGACTGTCTCTCTGCTCCGGCACGTTTGCACGCGTGTGAATGTGTTTGACGCGATGCTCCCCGAGACGGAGGACTCGTCGCCTCCCCAGCGCCCCGGCCCGGCCCGGTCTCACCTGGAAACCTCATGGACCCCATTACACACTCATTTCTTATAACCATATTTTTGATGCGCAGCTACAGATTTCTACAGTTCTGTAACCACATTGTTCATGTTGTCCATGCGGTTGCGCATTAAATTATGCGTATAATGTAGCATGTTGGCAGATATCTGCAGCAGCGTATTTAAAAAGTTGATAAGAATTTAGTGTGTAGTGTGGCTATAGTGCGGCTATGAGGCCCATCCCCATGCGGTTCTGGACGGGGCCTCAACAGAGCCCACAGTCGACAAGACGCCCTAAGCCACCCGCCCTGTCTTACTGTCCTGTCTATTGCTTCCTCGTGTGTGATTCCCTGATCTAATTTTTTTTTTGGTCTTGCGGTCGTTTTTCGGACGCCTAGTTCCCCTAGTCCGCGATTACACCCAGGACTGTTTTGTCTGGGAAGAGACTCTTGTGCATGTCAGTAGTGGTTTTGCGCCAGCACGAACGATGCGGACTGTGTGATCGAAACGTCCCCTTATAAACCCCCAAGGAAAGGGATTCCGTGAAAGAAACTAGGGTGCTGTGTTTCTTGAAACCTTTAATTAAAATATAATTTAGTTCTAGTCAGAAGAAGAAACGAGTGTCAAATTCCTCAGCACAGCATCCTGGTTGTACCACGTAGCTTCAACCTTTATAGTAAAACGGTGGTGATATATCAGTCGTTTAGTAACCAACCTGTCGCAACCCCATAATATTTTTTTTCTCAAACTCAAAATACACCCTCACCCCCCAAAACAACATACCTTCTATAAATACACACGTTCCGGCAACCGTAAAAAAACGCACTCGGTGTGTGTGTGTGTGTGACGGCAGCCTGCTGTGACGAGGCCTACTGTTGCAGACACGAGGTTCCCGTCACCGCGGAGCCCATCTCCATCGTCCACATGGACGGCGACGTGGTGGTCGTTAACAAACCCGCCTCCATACCCGTAAGTGAGGGGCGCACGCACGAGTCCGCCCTGAACCGCCTGCACCGCTGCCTGCCTGCATGAGTGGCTTTCCTAAAACACACCACCCACATTTTCTCATTTTTATTCTTTTTTGCGAGTCTACTTTTTTTTCGTACGAAAATGAAGAACACGACAGCAAGTGTAAAATAGGTTTTATATTATTCCATAATGTAGAAGACACTTTTGCTTTGTGGATATGGCCGTAAGTGGGCAGTTTTTTTTATAACGTAACTTGTTAATTCTATTTTGTTTCGTACTTATGATGTGTTCTTATTTTCTTCCTAGACTCTTTTCTCGCATGCTACGCTACCTTTTGCTTTGCTCCTGCACGGTAGACTGCTGGTCATCCAACTCTGTTGAGTGGAGAGCTTTATTTACCTTTAGAGAAATAACCACGATTTGGGACTTCGAGAGGTAGGTCCACCACCTGCATGTTTTTTAAACTTTTACACCTTTTCATTTCATTATTATTATTTATTTTTTGAACTGTCACATTACAATTTCTTTTTGTTTTTATTAATTTTTGCTGGCGAAGCCTCGGGTTTCTCCCCCGCCGACGCGCGGCTCTCTTTCAAAGCGCCAAGTGAGACAAAAGAGCGTCTTCTCCCACGTTTTGTTTTGGAATAATCCCCTAGAGAAAGACATTTTTTTTTATTATTATTATTGTTATTATTAACGCCGCCTCCCGCGCGCCTCCGTCCATTTCGTCATGGCGTGACGCGTAATCCCATCAGTTTTGTGTACAGCCGAATGAAAGGGGGGATTTTTAAAATGTCTCTCCTATCAGTGTTAATAACCTCTTTCTTCCAGCCTGAAAGCGACCGGGACGGGCAGCCTCTGCATCCCCAGGCTTTTTGTCTTATTCTCTTATATTATTACTATGATCATTATCTATTCATTTTTATTTTTTTTTTGTCTCTGTGTGTCACGGGAGTCATTTTTGTCCGTAGCAGATTTGATGATGTGGTGGTTTGTGAGATCCGGACAGATTGGCTCGAAGGCGCGCGTAACAGTCCCGCCCCGCCCCGCCCCGCCCCGCCCCGCGCGAGCCGAGCGCTCCGGGGGTGAGGAAGAGGGAGGGGAGGGGAGGGGGATATATAACAGGCCGCCCATCCCCATCCCGCAGACACGGACCAATTTGCCGCCACAACAGTCGGCGGGGATCACCAACGCAGTACGGCACAATCTAGACCACACCGTGCTCCACCCCGCCCCGCCCCGCCCCGCCGCGCCCACCCCAATTCCTTGTCTAATACCGGGGTCCTTATCGCACAATCTCCACCGCGCCTCCCCTTCCCAACCTCCAGCGAGCTCCACAACGCGAGCTCCGCGCAGCACAAGGCGACGGGGCCGGACCGGGCCTCCTCTGCCTTAGCTCACACCGCAGCCTCCAGGCTGACCTCGTTCTCCAGGTCGACGATCATCGCCTGCTCCAGCGGCTCCAGCACGCCGCGCCGCGCGAGGGGGCAACCACTCGCGAAATCCTGTGCACAAACCTGCGGAAATCTCGATGAAATCCTCGGAAATCTCGATTAAATCTTTGGAAATCTAACTGAGAAATCTCATGAAATCTCATTGAAATCTTGTGAAATCTCATTGAAATCTTGTGAAATCTCATTGAAATCTTGTGAAATCTCATTGAAATCTTGTGAAATCTCATTGAAATCTTGTGAAATCTCATGAAATCTTGTGAAATTTCATGAAATCTCATGAAATCTCAGAGAAATCTCTCAGAAGCTGAGAGAAATCTTGTGCAATCCGTAGAATCCCGTGTACACTAGGATGGGAAGTGGTTGCCCACTCGACGCCGCGCCTCCGAACCCCTTCCTCGGCGTCCTCTGTCTCCGACTCGCCCGTGTTGTCCAGTCCACCCCCACGCACCGCACGGCTCCATACTTCCGGCCGATGGCCCATCAGTGCTGTTCTCTGTCCAGGTGTTGGCCGCACTGCGGGTCCCGGGCGCAGCTGGCGCTGGCGGTCTCGAGCGGTGAGGCATCTCTCGCCAATACCGATTTGCATATCCCCCCCCCCCCCCCGTCCCACCCCCGGCCCGCCCCTACTCCCTCTTGTGTCTCCGTTTGTCTCACTTTTACTGACGCGCAACAAACAGCCGCTTGTACAGCAGCAGACTGCACGCGCAGTGCGGTGCGGCCGCTGTGTCTGCTCACCCACCGCCACCGCCCCCATGACTGTCATGAAGCTGATGTGTCTAGGTGGCCGTGCTTCTTACAGGCACGAGACTCCTGTGTTGGCTAAGCGCATCCGTCTGGTACATGTAGACGAGGACATTGTGGCCCTGGACAAGCCGTGCTCCCTGCCGGTGAGTACTCCCCACCCCCTCCCCCATACCCACCCACCCCGCCCCGCTAGAGCCAGCAGGCTGAAACCCTGTGAGGCGGGGCGGGGCGGGGCGAGCGCGCCCGCTCGGCAAGGTGCGCCGGCCGGGTAGGCAACGCGACGGACAACTTGTCCCGCATCGTAAAGCTCCATTCCGATTCAGTGTTTCGACTTTACCAATGAGCCAGAAGATGCATTTCAAGTCTGGATCACAATTTAAAAAAAAAATGTTCATCGTGTGGTTTTTACTGTGAAGGTTTTAGGTGATACGGTTCACCTTTCTAAATCGAGATTTCGATGTTTCGATCCTATATTATTTTCTCGAACGTACGCACCTCGCCAGCGCCCCGCCCCGCCCCGCCCCGCCCCGCCCCGCGCGGCTCGCCCGAGCTTTGTCGGACTTACTTCCCTCGGCGCACGCCGCGCTCACCGCGCTCGTGGCGCTCACGGCGCTCACCGCGGACCGGTCGGCCGCCGAGTCCCTCATGTGAGGTGGAGTAGTACATTTGTTGTGTGTTTTTGTGAGCGCTTTTGGAACCAAACGGTCGACCCACAGGTTGTGCTCGACGTCGGCAAGGCAGGCCGACCACCCCGGTCCTTCTTATAGATATACCCCGTCAAGTTTTTAAGAGAAAGGAATAAAAAATAATAAATAATAAATATTTCAGTACCAGCTGAACCTGCAAGACTGTACTTCGTTATTGGCCAGACACTTGCGTGTACATAGGGGGTGGTCACAACGCACTTTTTCCCTGGTCGTCGACGCCAGCATGCTTATAGCGTTCGTCCCTCCACCTCTAAGCTGCCCCCATAGCATTAGCGCCTTGCACGGACAGTCTCGTTTTCACTACACGACGGAAACTATCAGTTTCCAATTTTCGGAAGTCAACCACCGGGTTCTATCCCGGGCGCCAGCGGCTGTTGGTGGGCTGTGCGGTAACCGGTGAAGGGAGAGGGGAGGGGTGTCCTCCGGCCACAGCATCAGGCGACCCAAACAAGACCCCTGGCTGCCCTAGCCCTCCCCCTCCCTTCCATTCTCCGTCTCCATGTTCGGTGTGCCGGTCTGTCGTGTACCACCTCATCTCCCTCCCTGCCCCTCCCCTCCTCCAACCAAACCAATAGCGCTGCCAGCAGCTTGCTGTTCACACCTGTGAACCTGTTCGGTTATCCCCCTCTGTCTCTGTCTCTGTCTCTGTCTCTGTCTCTGTCTCTGTCTCTGTCTCTCTCTCTCTCTCTCTCTCTCTCTCTCTCTCTCTCTCTCTCTCTCTCTCTCTCTCTCTCTCTCTCTCTCTCTCTCTCTCTCTCTCTCTCTTTCTCTCTCTCTCTCTCTCTCTCTCTCTCTCTCTCTCTCTCTCTCTCTCTCTCTCTCTCTCTCTCTCTCTCTCTCTCTCTCTCTCTCTCTCTCTCTCTCTCTCTCTCTCTCTCTCTCTCTCTCTCCCTCTCCCTCTCCCTCTCCCTCTCCCTCTCCCTCTCCACCTGGAACATTATGCCCTCCGGACTGAGAGGGAGGCACCACGAGGGCCGTGTACAGGAGTGCTAGAACGACATGATGAATAGTACTGCCCTCCAGTGTGGCTTTCCCTCGGAGGCGATTCGTCTGTGTTCGGCCGCTCCGCTCGCTCTCCGCCGCGCCGCGCCACGCCACGCGTCAGCGAGGCCCGGTCCGGCCGGCCTGGTCCTCTCAGTGTTGCCACAAAAATAGGCAAAAATTCCTACGAACACACCTGTGATAGGCAGACGGGTATCTAATCATATAACGTCGACGGGCTTGCTGGCTGTGTTCCATCGCAGTGTAAGGCGGTCGAATGATCAAGGTGCCAGACGTTTTGTGTTTGTTTATGAAGCCTTTTTTAAGACTTTGGTGGTGTTTAGTTGAACACAAAGGGTTGGTTGTGAAACGTGTCTAGGATTCCTGGCGTTGTTTTCTCCTCTGTTATTCCTTCTGTTTTGATTGATTTGCCTACAACTTGCTTTAGTGGCGTGATGGGCACTGCAGTACTACGCCATCGTTAAAGTATAGAGGCCATCTTAGTGGTATTGTTTGTGATTGGTACAATTTAAATCTGCTTCACTTTTTTCTTTTTCTATAAATGCTTGTGCTTGTGAAATTCGACGCTCTTCGCAGTGGCCGTGTAAGTCGCATGCCGTGCACCTTGAGTAGCTCTACTCTCATGCGTGCACAAAGCTTTTTTTCCCAATGTTTATATGGCTCTGGCTCATTTGAAATACTGCATGTTTTGTTTTTTTTCATTCCGTGGTGTGTCTAGTTCTTGTCGTGTTTTTTTTATTGTAGTTTATTTTAGAAATCAGTTGTTTAATATTGAACCCTATTTAACATTTCTTAATGGCTCTCAACCGTGTCAATGTGCAGCTTGACTTTTAGTCGAGAGAAGATTACTTGCCCTTAACATTACGATAAATGTAATACATGTCAGCTCTGGTAACGACCTAATTCCCTGAAACTCCCACGTAATGTATGATCACTTTAGATGCAAGAACATTTCCAACCCCTTTAAAAAAAATGCAATCTGACGACGTCCAGCCAGGCCTAACTCTCGTCCGTGTTCTGCAGGTGCACCCGTGCGGCCGCTACAGGCACAACACCGTCGTCTTCATCCTGGCCAAGGAGTACAACCTGAAGAACCTGCGCACGATCCACCGGCTGGACCGGCTCACGAGCGGACTGCTGCTGTTCGGCCGCTCCCCCAAGAAGGCCCGCCAGATGGAGCACCAGATCCGGAACCGACAGGTGGCCAAGGAGTACGTCTGCCGTGTTGAGGGCGACTTCCCCGAGTGAGTATGCGCCCGCCGGTGACATGTACTGATTTTTTATCTTATTAACTGTAGTGCTAAAAAAACCATAAAAGTTTGTAGCCTTTCTTGATTTATATTTTTTGCAAATTTCCTTGATTTTATTTTTTTTGCAAATTTTTCTGTTTTTTTTTGTTTTTGTTTTTTTTTTTGCAAATTTTCTTGACTTTTTCTTTGAAAATTTTCTTGATTTTCAAAAATTTATCTTGAATTTTTCTGAGCTGGGTGGTGTACAAAAAACTTGAGAGCTGTCACCACATACACTCGTTGCAGGGAGGAGATCACGTGCACGGAGCCCATTGAGGTGGTGTCGTACAAGATCGGCGTGTGCAAGGTCTCGTCCCGGGGCAAGGAGTGCGCCACGTCCTTCAAGAAGCTCGGCTTCAACCCCAGGACCAACACGAGCGTGGTGCTCTGCAAGCCCCACACCGGCCGGATGCACCAGATCAGAGTGCATCTGCAGTACCTAGGTACGTGCCACCAGTTTTTTTTTCTGACATGCGTCAGAGAGTTTTTTTTTTCTTTTTCGCGTTAGCGCGCGTGTAACTTGGCTCCGTCAAGCACGCACTCACCGCCCAGTGCCGATCAAAATTTGTACCCAACGTGTAATTTCACCCCACCGCAAACGCCTGGCTGGGTAGGCAGCCGTCGGCCGTGGTGACACGCGGCTGTGTAGCGGGTGGCCTACGCTCCCGATGGCAGGGGCTCTGCCTGACGTTCCTGACGTGACGTTCTGCCCCGCAGGCTTCCCGGTGGTGAACGACCCGCTGTACAACCACGTGGTCTTCGGCCCCAACAAGGGCAAGGGCGGGCTGATCGGCAAGGCGGACGACGAGCTGATCCGGGACCTGGTCAACATCCACAACGCCGAAAACTGGCTGGGCATGGACGGCGACACGGACTTGTCCATGTTCAAGCCGCTGGGCGAGCCGCTGGGGGAGCCGCTAGGGGAGCCGCTCGGCCGGGAGCTGGACGAGGACAAGGGTACGCCACGCCACGCCACGCCGTCACCCGGGTGACAACGGGTGACAACGCTGTGGAGAGCGTCGCGCACCACACACAATTGCTTTTTAATGGACTCACCTATGTGCCCACGCGTACATAGCTGCAAAAAAAAAATGCTCAAGAGCTAAAAATGAAGTACCTCGTCTAATTTCGCTTTTGTTTCTACCAGGTGATGAGGATGACGGCGAGGTGAGTCGGGAGCCGTCGCCGTGCGGCTCGTGCGAGGACACTCCGGGAACGTCCTTCACCAACAACAACAGCACCACGCTCAACAACAACATGGTCGGCAGCCTGGTGAACCCCGGCGCAAGCACCAGCGTGGCGGCCGCCATGGCCCCCGTCAGCATGGCCTCCACGAGCACCAGCATGGCCTCGCCCAGCGGCAGCACCAGCAGCACCAGCAGTACGAGTAGCGGCAGCAGCGGCAGCAGCGGAGGCAACAAGGTGACGGTGGCCACCCAGACGGGGCACGAGTCTCCAGACCTGGCCTTCCAGCAGGACAAGATGACCCACGACCCGCACTGCTATGAATGCAAAGTGCGCTACAGGGACCCCAAACCCAGGGACCTCATCATGTACCTGCATGCCTGGAAGTTCCGGGTAAGCATTTTGGATTGCGAACAATTTTATAAAATGTTCAGTAGAACACCGATATCTGCCGCACTCTTGGCTGTCTTATGTGAAAGAGATTGAGATAGTTTTCTGCTTCTCGCCATTGTAAAAGTCGGGCTATTTATACTACATTTCACTTTGGCTGGCATCCAGGTATCGGAGTTCTTCTGTAGGAAGGTACACTTTGGTCATTTAATTGAAAATCCTCTTTTTTTTTCTTCTCAGGGGCCAGATTGGTCATACGAGACAGAGTTGCCAGAGTGGTCAAAAGTTGACTGGTGTGAGCCAGATGACTAAAGCAAGTCAAAAAGATTCAAGAAACTGCACCTCTTCTTGGTAAGAGTATCATTTCATCTGTGAAACTTATTACACATGAAGAAGGGGCCATGAAGTGTTGCATAAGGTTAAAAAGCAGGATGAAGCATGGGAAGTGGGAAGGGTTCCATCTCCTCATTTGTGTCTGAGGAGCTGGGATCAACATTTTCCCTGTTTCGTTCGACCTTTTTGTTATGGTGTGATATCATTTATATGAATATTAAGAATATGTATCATCATCATCAAATAGATAATATTTTCTGCTTGGTTTCTAGTTAATATTTTAGCTTTCATTCTTTCCTTATTTTTGTGATAGTTGATTTCTGAATCATAGATTTTGTTATTTGTATGTCCAACTTTTGCTTCTTGTCTCTCTGCCATTCCGAATTTGAAATTTTTCTTGCTCTTCTGTCTGTCTTCCTATCTTCCTCCAGCTCTTATCTGTATTCTAATTCTACTTTAGTCCTTTTCTGTGGTATAAATCCTTTTAAGGTGATAGTGATGATGATAGTACTATGAAACCAGTACTTTCATAAAAATTCAAAAAGAGGCTAGCTCTTTAACTTATAAATTTGTGAGAACTGCGGTTGTTTGTGATTAGCATAGCTATGTCAAAGTGTTGCCATTTTTTCAAGAGTAAGCAATGATTAGGGAAAATGCAGCATATGTATTTGTAAGTGGAAACAGTGTTGCCTTAATTGTTCAATGAATAGTTCTTTGTAACAAAACGTTTCTTGGACCTTGTACATAATGCTAGGAAATATGTTGTGAATATCTTATCCTTCAGTTGTCACATTTGTGCAATAGAATTTTTTTGAGTAAAAAGAAAAGTCTTCTTAAGCATTGTATATTGCATAATGATGAATAGCTTGATTTTATGAAAAATTGCAGTGCAAATTTTTTGACTAGCGATATTTCCTATAATAACGTAGTTGAATAATGTTTTGTTTTATTTTATGTGATGATCAGATTCAGACCAAAGGATGATGTGAAGAATCAACCACCTGGTTCTTTGCAGTTCAATCATCTATCTTATCTACATTGTATTTTTGTAATTGCTATATTTTAATGTTACTGTGATGAAATGAGGGGACGTTACTTACTTCCTATGGTCAGGCATGATCTTACCCCTCCATCATGAGAGCATTCACTAGGTGGCTGCTTCATGGGCGTCCGACCAATAATGTCAAATTGAATGCAACTCAGCCTGTTGTTTAGAGAATTGGTATATAGGTAAAGTTGTAAAACCTCAAATCTCAAGTACTAATGAGGCCTTCTTGACAAATGAGGCAAAAAATAGCAGTCATATATGAGATGTGCCTTATTTAAAAGCATGCTTCTCTCAAAATGCTTGTGATGGATATTCACCAATTCTTATATGGATCTCTTGGATGGGCATCTATATCTTTTTTTGAAGTCCGGGTTGTCATTTTAAAGAACATAAACAATATCAATGCAACCAGAAGTTACTAAACCACCCAAGAAATTCACTTGTACAAGAAAAGAAATACCACAATTCTGAGAGGTTCATAATGTTGGCTATCTGTCAAAATTAAAGCAAATTGTACAGGGTTTTGTATTGATTTTAATTTGTTTTACTGTATCTGAGGGCCAAAAAAAGAATTGCTAAAACAGAGGCTGTAAAAACTGATTTAAATTTTTTTTTCATGTGTATAGGTATCAGCAAAATTTAAGCAGATTGGTAATCTTGAGCTGGTTTGTAGGATGCTATTAGTCCTCTTTAGAGGGTACCCAGATTGTTGCTTTTTTTTTTTTTTTTTTTTTTTAAATTAAGTTTAGGATAACTATTCTTCAGTTAGTGTAGAAGAAGAATTTTTTTAAATAGATATTCCTTTCCACAACTGGTGGTTTCTTTAGAGAACAACAATGATAAAATACAAATTGTTTCATTTCAAATTTTTCACCAATGCAGTTCTAACTTTAAATTCAATAGTATTAACTTTTATGGCAAATTGGCTTCATTAAGATACTGTAAAATTACTTTATTTTCAAAATGTTTGGCGTAATATGTAGATACTGAATAACAAGGGTGTTCTATGTAATGTAAGAAAATTTGAAACTAGATTGTGTCTATTTTACAATATTTTAGCATAGTGTAAATGCCAGGGTGACTCTTTTTGAAGAGAGTGTAGCTTTATAAGAGTGATTGTGTTTGTATGTGAGTGTATCTGTGTGTAAATGTGGGGGTAAAAGAAAAAGTGTGACCTGTGTTTGTACACAGCAAGGCAGCACCAGACTGAGTTGAAGCTGCTCTCGGACTACCCTGTCAAATTTTTCTCATGTTTTAACTAAGTGAAGCCTGTCTGTTCTGATGTTTTTTTCTTGTAAGAAAAAAAATTTCAGCTGAAAGTATCTTACATACTGCTTATTGACTGTAAAATCTCAGAATGTAATGATTTTCTGTACAATCAATTTAGGACTGCATCTCAGACAGGGTGTTAAAGTTTGTTCAAAAGATATATATGATTGTGCTTCTTGAAAGTCTTGTATAGAGTGCTGCTTTGTTGTGTTATCTTATGATGAAAAGATTTGAATTTTTTTTTTTCTATCTAGTACGTGCTTGTTATTGGGTTATATTGTTTACTTGGTAAGCAACTAAAATTTATAAAAGATAAAGAAAATTATTTCTGGCCAAATTATAAAATCTTTTCATCCCAAATTTATCATATCTTTGTGACTTCCCGATTACCTAAAATTATATGTACTTTATATCCATTAAGTGGATTGCTTCGATGTGCTTGTCAGGGTATCAGAATTTGATTCATTAATTCATTTATTCACCAACAGACAATCGTCAGGGTTGCTATGCCTTTCACAACATTCAGCAACCTTAAATGCATCACCTTTGTCCTTTCTCAGTTTTATGCAAATTTTAGAAGGGGCAACTATTAACATGGTCCAGCTGAGTCTACACCATATTTTTGTTACTAACTTGTAGTTTCAAGAAAATTCCCATATGTGAATGTGAATATAGGTTGTGAAAAAGAATTGATGTGTTTTAAAATGATTGCATTCCAGCAAAAAGTAACATCATTAGCTTTATGTCTATGTTGGGTGTCAGGCTGTAGCCTTGTAGCTCCTAGTGGTTTGGAAATGTTTTTATTTGATAGGTTGGTCCTACATAAATTGTTTTTTAATAAGAATAGAGAGTTCAAAGGAAAGTTGAAAGCATGGCAATACTCTGTTCTCTCTTGATACAGATTAATTTTCCTCTTTCTCAGTAAAAGATGATAATTGTGGTTGTGCCATACAAACGCTGTAAAGTTGCTTTTCTCAAAAAGACATATTACAGTAAAGACATTTCCTGCAACTATTTTGGGCAGGAGAGGTTCCGTGCTTAGAGAACACTCTTTTGAAATACCCTGTTCAAGTTCCCCAGTTGTTGCCAAGATGTGATGCAGTTTCAACTAGAAACGCTAGTGATATTGTCGACAATGATTCACATCCCATTTTTTTAAATGTTGTTATTATAATTACATTTGTTATGATTGCTAGTGCTTTAAAGAGTTTTTGTGTATGCTTTTGGGTATTGTTTGTTTTTGCTTATTGTCAAGTAGGTAGATTTATGGCTCCAGTCATAACTGGAAATCCAGACAGCTAGAATGGTGACCATTTTTACATCATGCAGTGAGCACATTTACATTTGAAATTTGTTTCTTCATAATTTTTTTACTTGACTCCTTTCTGTCAGTAGTTTATTTTTCAGTTTAAATTTTTGGGATATTTTGGGAGCAATCTGTTTAAGGTATTTTATCATTTTGATTTTATCAAAGTTTGCTAGAAATTTTAACATATCAGTAACACATTGATATGAATAGTGAATTTTGAAACCAGTACTGAATGAAAACTTTCTTTCTATAACAGAAATTCATTTGTATGTATTCAGGTGTAGGTGCTATTATCCTTGTAATCATTATCTGCTTACAGGACTTTTCAAGAACAATCAAGAGAAAGGAACGTATTTCATTTCAAGTTGACAGTTCTGTATGTTGAGAGCTTAGGATGCATTTCCTTTATCAAAGTTAAAAAAAGATGGTACTACTCTCAGAGGCACACATTTTGTTGACACCACCACATGAATATTGATGTTAACAGTGATGTTGAAAATATCTTTGTTGATTCATGTTTGCTATTTTGTTTATGTTAATTCGAGCTATAAGGTAGGCAGCAGGACTTTCTAAAGTAAGAATGTCTGGTGTTCATATTCTACAACAGATGTGATATTTAGATAAAGCATCATTCAAAGAGAGCCTGAACAGAAACTGCTGAGACAATTTTTAAGAGATTTAATGTTGAAATATACTTTTAAGAATAAAGATAAATTTAATGTAAGTTATGATGTGTAGGTACATTTTAATAAAGGATTTGAAAATCGTATCCTTGGCATACATATTGGCATACATGGTCGAATTCCGAGACAATTTTTTTTGACCAAAATTGCAAAAACGCAAAGGCTATAGCCTTTGCATTTTTACGATTTTGGGTCGAAATTTTTTATTCTCTCCAAATTTACGGGGGTTGTACAGGGTGACTCTAACGTACCCCTAGACCAACCCCCAAGGGTCGGTTCGTCCGAAAACCCGGTTTGTCTGCGAGGGAATGCAGTATTCCTAATAGCGCGCAATGTGTTCGGGCAAGGTGGCTTAGGGGCCTATTTTCTCACTAACGAAGTCCGGTATAGGACTCCTAGGACTTGCTATGTGTTTTTTGGTCCCAGAAGGAGGTAACCTGTGAGTTTGGTCGAAATCCGAGACAATTTTTTTCGACCGAAAATCGCAAAAACGCAAAGGCTATAGCCTTTGCATTTTTACGATTTTGGGTCGAATTTTTTTCTCTCTCCAAAATGACGGGGGTTGTACAGGGGGACTCTAACGTACCCCTAGACCAACCCGGAAGGGTCAGTTCGTCCGAAAACCCGGTTTGTCTGCGAGGGAATGCAGTATTCCTAATAGCGCGCAATGTGTTCGGGCGAGGTGGCTTAGGGGCCTATTTTGTCACTAACGAAGTCCGGTATAGGACTCCTAGGACTTGCTATGTGTTTTTTGGTCCCAGAAGGAGGTAACCTGTGAGTTTGGTCGAAATCCGAGACAATTTTTTTGCGACCGAAAATCGCAAAAACGCAAAGGCTATAGCCTTTGCATTTTTACGATTTTGGGTCGAATTTTTTTTTTCTCTCCAAAATGACGGGGGTTGTACAGGGGGACTCTAACGTACCCCTAGACCAACCCGGAAGGGTCAGTTCGTCCGAAAACCCGGTTTTTCTGCGAGGGAATGCAGTATTCCTAATAGCGCGCAATGTGTTCGGGCGAGGTGGCTTAGGGGCCTATTTTGTCAGTAACGAAGTCCGGTATAGGACTCCTAGGACTTGCTATGTGTTTTTTGGTCCGAAAAGAAGGTGTAACCTGTGAGTTTGGTCGAAATCGTTGACAAGTTTTTCTCCTCCGAAAATTGCAAAAACGCAAAAGCTATATAAAGCCTTTGCATTTTTACAATTTTCAGTGGGAAAAAAAATTATGCACCAAAGTTACGGAGGTTGAGAAGGGGGACTCTAATGTGCACAGCGCCGGCTGAGGTGAGGTGGGCGGGGAGGCATCCAGTACGACTCCGTAGGTGAGTGGGTTGCCTACCGTCACGGCGGCCGGCGGCAGCGTTGACTCCTGGCCGCTCGGCTCCCCGCTCGCCGATCCGATCGTCTGTCGGAGCAAGGAAGGCGCACTTGTGGTGGCGTTGTTGTGTTTGGTAAGTGGAAACATGATATTTCAGTATTTCAGTTGAAATGTCTTTAATAGTATTTTCTTATGGGAAGTTGTACTAAAACTGTTTGAGGGAGTTAACTATGTGGTGCAGTTTCCCGATAAATTGGAAGATTGGGGAAATGGTATAATTTAAAGTTGTAGGTTATGTTGTCTCTTTTGACATTTTATTTCAAACTTGTCGTGATGGACGCCTGCAAATGAAAACCCAGTACTGTTTGTTGGTTTTTCGATAAATTTGTGTGTCTGGGGGAGAAGTCTTGTATGGGTGTTTGTCATGATTAAAGTTATAAAATGAGTGGTGATTGAAAGAGTTCCATTTTCGCCGTCTTGTTAGGAATGAAGAGAATAATGATTTTTCAGTATTAGCATAAATAAAGAAAAGGTTGATATGAGTTAAAGAATCAAATACTTGAGCTTTGCGTGAAGAGGGGAATTGAAAGGAAAATAGTGAATAGTTACATATCGGTATAATATTGGTTTATGATTGGAATATTCTTTGTTTGTTTAGTTGAGAGCATGCTGAAGTATGTGTTAGTCATATGTGTTAAATGATGTGACAGTATAGAATAGAATAGAATAGAATAAATCTTTATTAGGGTACTCCTTACAAGAGGACTATTAAGTCCCAATTACATAAGGGCACCCGCTCCCTCTAAATGTTTACAGTTTAAGCAGAGCATATAACAGAAAATAAAAATTAATATAACAGAAAATAGTTTAGGAATGTATGTAACAGTAGTAACTTATATTGGATCACAGTTTTCTGGTGTATTCGCTTATAAAATAATTACACATATCAGTCTTAAGTTTGTTTGGAGAGTTGTACATCATATACTGATAGATATTGAATTGGTTCCATAGTTTGCAAGAGCTGATTAAAAAGGAGTTAGAATATTTTACAGTGCGGTGCTGTGGAACTGACATGGTGTTATTAGTGAATCGATTAAGTCTGGCACTAGTGTTGGAAAGCAAGGAATAATTTTGATAAAGATAGTGCGGTTCCTTGTTCTTAATAATTTTCCATAATAAAAGAACTTGTTGAACTAATTTTCTTTCACTGACCTTGAGAAAGTGAAGGCTAATATAGGATTGAGTAATGTGGTCTGATTTCTTGGCACCAGTTATGAAGCGGACACAGGCATTCTGAACACGTTGCAGTTTAACCACATTTCCCTCTAACATGTCATTAAAAAGTACAGAGCCATAATCAAACAATGGAAAGAGTAAGGAATTAACTAGCTTAGTTCTAACTGAGACCGGAATGAGAGGCATATTTCGTTTGAGCTGTGACAAAGTTCTGAAGGCTTTTTGCATTACCAAGATACTATGCTCAGTCCAGGAGAGAGTACAATCCAGAGTTACTCCTAAGTTTAGAACAGTTGCCTGATAGGGAATATCAGTACTATTTATGGAAATACAGGGAAAGATTTCATACTGCCTCCTCAGTATAGATAAGTATTGGTTAGAACCAATGATTATAGGTTGCGTTTTCTCCACATTCAATGCTAGGTTGTGTTTGTAACTATACATCACAATATTTGTTAGATCGTGGTTAATTCTTTCTACAGTATCACAGAAGTTTTCAAGAGCAAAGTCAACATAAATCTGAAAGTCATCAGCATATAGATGATAATTACAATATTGGAGTACATCACTGATATCATTATGATGCACCCTATCAAAGGCTTCTACTGAAATCAAGTAATACTAGTAGATTAATTTTTCTTGTCAATAGCACGCCTTAGATCATCAGTTACTTTTACAAGTGCTGTAGTGGTGCTGTATCCCTTTCTGAAACCTGATTGTAGTGGGTTTAAAATACTGTGCTCATTGAGATAACATACAATTTGCTAATGTACAATTTTTTCAAGTGCTTTAGATAGTACACATAATGTATGATGGGGTCCACTGCAATTATTTGAGTAGTTTCCATGTTGCTGCAAACTTGAAAATGAGTGGATTGGAAGTGATTGGTCAGTTATTGCACAGAATAAGGTTCGAGTCGGGGGAGGTGAGGGTGTCTATACTCAAAGCAGGCATAGATGGACCGTGGAATAGCACAGGCTCTTATACATAAGGATGAGAGATATAGTTTGGCTGGTTGTTAAATGCAGCTTGTTGAGTAGGGGATATGGGAAGGTTGCGTTGAAGCTTGTTTGAGAGGAGCTCTGAATGGCAGAATAATGCTAGGAAAGTGGCCAAGTTTAAAGCCAGTTGAGGATGACAGCCTCTTTGAATTGGTTATCCATTTCAACGTGACATAATGTTGTCAAGCCATTGTGCGTGATTGTCCATTTGTTGTGATAGGAAATGGCAGGGGAAAGTCGTGAAACTGTTGATATAGTATTTTTTGGGAAGTGGTTGGAGAATTGGTTATTTGTAATATTGTTTCCATTCACTAATTGCTGTGATGTGGAGTTGAGGAGCTTGAGGCTTTAACAACACATTGGACAGTTGTTAATTATGTTTTACATGCTGATATGTGAGAGGAAATTGTACATTGTTGATAGTTTGATCTGAAGCTTTACAGGCTACAGCTCTGTCTGCTCTTTGTTAAATTCCCGCGCCCGTTTTCTAAATTTGACATGTTTGCGTTTCAGAGCTCGTACCGGCCCTTCACTGATCTGTCGTATCAAGCCCTCGCGGAATGTCGTGGTTGACGGAGTATCGCCGTGACGTTGAGTGTGGTTGAGCAGCATTCGCAGGCTTGGCATTGGTCATCGGTGCGCGGGAGTGGTGGAGTATCTCTGGCGCTGAAGGAAGGCGAGTATAGACAGGTATAGATTGTTTCGGCCGGGTCGTCCGCTAGGTGGCGCTCGACCCGGACGCTCATCTTTTTTGCGCGGTGTGTGCCCACAGAGGATTTCCTATATTGTTAATTCTCGGGGGGGATCCCCGAGACGGTGGGGGGGTTGTGGGTGGGGGACATACTTAAATTTACGCGCACTTTTTATCGCTTGAATTTTTATTGTGATACTTTCTCATCCACAGGGTTGGCTCTCCTAGTTCCACAACTCTTCTCCTTCCAGGCTGATGGGGAGGGGGCCTCCACGTGGTGCATCTTGTTACCGAGATGGATCAAGCCTTGAGGAGCTGCATCAAGCAAGATGAAACATCAGGGTGAGAAAGATGACTTGGATTTTGTTTCAAATATTAGAAATAATATTCATAAAACTTACAATTGTTTTCTTCTTGTCAGGTCTGTTGGCTCACTTATTTTCTTCAAGATGATTCTTTTCTTTGAGATTTGCCGATCAACATTCAAGTCATGGAAGCCAGACGGCAGTAAACATCATGTGCGAAACCATACACTGCTTCACAAGGGGATCAAGAACGCTGCTTGAAAAACCTGGGTCAGAAGAGAATATTGTACGTTTAAAAAAAAATTATTTCAACACTTTAAAATATAAACTCAGTTTCAATTTGTACCTCATCAAATCCACCAATCCCAACCAAGCTGCTTCCTCATCCAAGAACCTCTCACATTATGCGTGTGAAAGAAAACAAAGAAATGTTGTAAGGTTATTTTAAATCTTCTTCCCTTCTCCTTTGCTGTCAAAGATGTTGCTCGAGGAGCAGGTCCTGTCCTTCCAGGTAGTTGTAGGCACCTACAACATAGAAATTTCAAAAAAAGTGAGTTGGTGTCACAGTGCTTACCACTCAAGTGAAGTCAAGTTAAGTAATATGGGGACGAGCAGAGCTCTGCAAATCACCGTCCCAGCCTGGGACACAGGAAGACCGACAACACGCCGCCTACAGACTGCTGGAAATCACACAAACGGCATTTAGCAGAGCTCTGGGGGACCCTTTATCCTCTGGGTGAGAGCCGTCTGGTGCCGAGTTTAGACTCTAGCTGGCCAAGAGATTTGCTTTACCATTTGCAACCATGGGGTTGTTTAACCACAACAACCAGGGGCGACAGCCAGGCCACCTACAGTGTGGAAAACACACAAACTGCGGATTTTTTTCACCCACACCCCAGCCCTCGGGGAAGCTACAAGAGATGTTATTAATTTGCAACTTTTAATAGCCAACAAAGTCTGGCCAGCGAAAAGCTTATGAGAGCAAAATTAAAAATAGGCTACGCAAAATGACTTTAAACAAGAAAAAAATTTTAAAAAAAATTTAAAAGCTCACAGCCCATTGGCCAGCTGCTATTGCTTCTTTTTGTTCTTCCAATAAACTTTGTTTTTCTTTATTCAACTGTTTGTTTGTTTGTTTGTTTGTTTTTTTTCCCCTCCTTCGTTGTTGGCTTTGGCTTTCCTTGCTCGAGCAGCTCACTGGTGGAAACCAATGAGCTGCTCGAGCAAGGAAAGCCGAAGCCAACAACGAAGGAGGGGGGAAAAAAAAAAAAACAAGTGCTGAAAAGTAAACAAAGCATGAATGTCAACAACAACAAAGAGCAGAAGACACAGTATGACAAAGTGAGAGGAACACTGCAATGGCCAAATACTAAGTCCCAAAAAAAGAGAAGAAGAAATTGGCCCATGGCAGAGCAGCACAAATGTAAACAAGAGTAGCTACAATGTCAACAAAGCACTGTGTTCCTCTAAATTTCTCATACATTCAGAGAGAAGGAAGGCAGAGCAAGGCGAGGCATAGACCCGCTGGGATTCGAACCCAGCAGTGAGACAAGTCCCACTCCAGGAGGCCGTATTATACCAAAGCCAGAAGGGAAAACAGCAGAGCACAGAGCAGTAAAAAAAGTATCCATTCAAAAATTGAAATTCTAAAGCAAAGAGAGAGGAATCCCCTCTCATTCGCCCCCTCTCACCCACACATTGACCTTCAGGAGACTGGCCTGGGTCAACATGCCAGCAAGAGGGGGCAACTACAACAAGTTTAAAGCAAGCAAAAATTTACATTTCAAAGGTTACCACTAAAATGCCTACTCCTCACACCCTGACCTTTAGGAGTCTGGCCGAGGTCAAAGTGCGAGGAAGCAGCCAGGCCAAATGGCGCAAAACAAAGCACTCAATGGATACTTTTTGCAATAGAGCAAGTAAAGAGCAGCAGCAGACACAAAGGCAACACTCAAATATATCAAGAAGCAAGGCCCATCACTCATATATGTTAAACAAAAACAAGCTTTAGTACTTTAAAAAGCATTTCGCCATATTATTTAATGCATTCAGAAAAACATAAAACTTGACTTGTTGGCTAGATACCAATCATGAAAAAGATATAGAGAAAACTGAATGACTAGCATTTATCTGAATAACACACCAAATCTGGTAATAAAGATGAGTGAAGGGCCATGCACTTTCAACAATATTGCATTTAAAACACATAAAACTGATCCACAAGGTTATTTGATAGCTAGACGGCATTCTGAGAATGAACATGCCATACTCTAAATGATTTAAACCTTAACAAAATTTGGAAAAAGAAAAGGCCTCATTTGCTTTATGACTAATGTCACATTTAATTTTCTGGTTAAAAAGATGCAATGAACATGCCATACTCTAAATGATTAAAACCTTCACAAAGTTTGGCAAAAGGAAAGGCCTAATTTACCTCAGGAATAATGTCACATTTAATTTATCTGGGTAAACAGAAGCAATATTGTTCAAAGAGCAAGAGTCATCAGGCACACAGAACCGCAATTTCCTATGGCTGGGTACCAACTAATGCATCAAGCCGTAATGACTCGGCTGAGTGTCCTAGCTTCCCTATTTTCTCCCAATTCCTATCCCCAATGTTTGGTGCTACAAAAACTTTTAATTTTCAAACATGCAGGCAAAATTGCCTGTAAAAAATACTACTGCTGCTGTGGACTCATGCATTATCGCATTTCATCGAGTCCAAGATTACCTCACAAAGAGTACCAAGTATACCCTCCTTTACACAATTAAACGAGAAAGCACAGTATAATAAATTTCTGAATCACACTATTGCCCAATTAAAGAGGTTCATGGATGTACCATAGCCTGACCAAGTGTGTACTTGTCGGCCATGAGGTAACCTAACCTTCCTACCTAACCTCCCTTGGACTATACATAATGAACTAGCATGAAAAAAATTACAGCCTTTCAAGGGAATAACGACACTCCGTTATTATGAAAATAATTAAAAAGTTACACCCAATACTGATGGTTAATTCTAACCATATGGTAGGCTATCGGCAGAAAGAGGAAGCATCATAAGACCGAGGACGTTCAGTTTGTCCTCACCAGTACATTAAAATATAAGATTTCCATATAAAAATATATTCCGCTCAATTGGGCAATTAAGGAATATTATTAAATTGAAAACAAATAATATCACAATTACACTCACCAATTAATTTCGGCACGGAGTTCGGGAACGGGAACACACCGACATCGGTAATCGCCATGTTGTTGTTTAGACTTCGGCCGGACTTCCGGCCACTTCCGGCTGCAGAAAGTGACGTCACTCGACCGCCAGAATTTGAGTTATTCAAAAGAGATTCAGAAACCAGAGCAACAGCCCCGCCAAGAAAGGCGCCCCCGCCTTCAACGTGCACGTCGTCAGCCTGCTCATCACCCTGCTGCCGGCCGCCCACCGCGCACTTTAAAGCAAAATTGTAAAAAATCGTAAAAATAAAACAAGAAGTAAAGGCAAAAGTGAAAAAAGAAAGCCTTATTAACATCAAATGTGTTTGATATTAAAATCTACAACTCGTTCTTAACATTGTTGTGGGGGTTCATCCCAATACAGTATTGAAGCGTAAAGAAGAGGAGGAGAAAGACACCATTTCATAATACTTTTATCATAAACGTTGAAATCTTTTTTGCAAAATTTGATTACTGATATGTGAGCTTTAAATTTATTATGAACATTTCAATATTAAGGGATTTTTATAATAGGTATCCTAACCTATAACCTTAAATCGTTATTTTCTCAAAATTTTAAATATAAAGTAAAAAGAAACTTCATAGTATTTCTACTCAGTTTTCAATGATCTTTTCAAATATGTAATTGGTTTTTATGTAGGTATTGTACATTTGGAGATGAACCTTATCACACGATTACAGTGCTGAGCACAATACTCGTTCTGAACACAGTAGCTTTTAAAAGTTAGTGTGTAAAGAACGAGTAAAAAAGCAGAGGCCTTTTGGCGATTATGACTAGGTGGGGTCCTATCCAGTTAGCCGAAAATCCCAAGTTCCTAAAAGCCAAAAGTCCTACATTGCTAAAACTAAAATCCTAACTTCCGAAAAGCCAAAAATCCGAAGTTCCTAAAAGCAAAAAATTCTAAATTGCTCAAATCCGGCTTGTTTGGCTTCTTCCGCCCATGCCCAATGCCTCACCATATCATGAAATGATACTTATTAAACTAGTATTCATCAAAAGTATTCAAAGTTATGAAATGAAAAGTTAGGCTTTTCGGAAGTTAGGATTTTTAGCAACTTGGGAGTTTTGGCTTTTAGGAACTTAGGATTTTCGGCTAACTGGATAGGACCGGCATCTCGTTCTTGTTTTCAACTTCAGCGACATGTTTCGTTCTACAAGTAGTAATTACTTGTCTCATTTTTTCCAAAGAAATGAAATTTTGGGATCAGCCTCAAGTCTTGACTTTTACCTAGTTGGCTTGGTGTTGGCTGGCAGTCACTCGTTCCTTTGCTTTCCCGCCGCCAAATAATGACCAGTGGTACCACTGTCACCGCTTTACGAGCCCTCTTTCCGACATTTATTTGGTGCATGACTGTCGTCTTAGCATGCATTTTGTATTTACTCTTTAAAGGCGCCATTCTTTAGTGGAAATGTAGAATCTGCTGGCCTCACTTTTAGGTTTCTTTTGACCTCCAAGATTTTTTAGTTTAGATTGTTGGCTACAAGTTTTCTTACCAGCTGTTCTGTCGTTCTGTCTGTTGTTGTCGTGTGCTATCGTCTGCCAACCCACTTGATGAATTACTTTTGGGATACAAAAGTGAACTTTCGATAAGTAGCACTAAAGATAAAAGAGGTTTTTAAGTTATTACTTTGAAGATCTCTTCTTGTGAACATGCAAAGTGTTATAAATACCGTGAAGGGTACGGCGCTGGGAGTTGCAGAGTACTTGGCTCCAGTTCTCAAGGTAAAAACTTAACCTGTCATTTCACTTAGTTTACCGTCATACGATTTCTATCTATCAATTAACTACCGAAATGTTCCTTTTAGAAAAGAAAAATAATTTTTCATCCTTGTTCTTTAAGCAGCTTGTCATGTGTCCTTGTCTTTCCAGGTTTTATGTGAACACTTTCTGTTTTAAATTGGCTAAAAGTTCTTTGTTCCATTTCTTATTCATATTTATTTTTTCTTTATTTTTCCTGACCCAAGTTTGCATAAATTACGGAAGTTCTATAACATTTCAGGAATCAAAATTTAGGGAAACTGGGGTTTTGACACCTGAAGAGTTTGTTGCTGCTGGTGACCATCTTGTTCACCAGTGTCCAACATGGCAATGGGCCACTGGTGATGAGGCCAAAATTAAGAGTTATTTACCTCCTAACAAGCAATTTTTAATAACAAGAAGTGTACCTTGTTCTCGAAGATGTAAACAGGTAACTGACAATCTTTATTTTTATATATTATATAAGCTCTCCCCTCCAAACTGTGATAACTTTCCTGAAATTATTTTGACATTTTTGTCAATATCTTATGAACGGGAAATTATTTAAGAACATACTTATGGACATTTGGAAGATGTAAGTAAATTGAATTCCTGATACCTTATCACAGTAAGTGCCATTCCTTGGGCCCTAAAATACTATTCATTTAAATATAACTTAGATGTTTGTTATTTGGTGACAAACATTATTTTAGGGCACAACGAGTGCTTCGATCAATTTAGGTGATAAGGTAACAAAAATTCAGTGTACTTACAGCTTCTTAATAACCATTAGTATGTCTTTATATATCCTCCATTCAAAAGATATTGCAGAAAAGGGGAAAATAATAATGGGGAAGTTATCAAATTCGACTCCCCTCATACAGTTGTTGTCTTATTTGTTCATATGCGTTTTATTTTCATTTTTCACGTATTAGATGGAATATTGTGATGATCATGAAAAAATTATTGAAGCTGATGATCCTGATGGAGGGTGGGTCGATACTCATCACTATGCTGGTCTAGATGAAAAAGTTTCAGAGATGACTTTAGATGGAAAGGTTAGTTATTTTAGATAGCTTTAAAGGATATTTATAAATTGAAATAACTTTAAGTATTTTTCCTCTTCCCTATACTTTAGGTTGAGGAAAGTGGATCTAAAGCTTTAAGTTCAAGAAATGTAGGGATAGCAAGTAAAAGTGGGGAAGAAGAGGATGATGATGATGATGATGGGGAAGCGGCTGATATGGAAGAATTTGAAGAAAGTGGATTGTTAGATGAAAATGATAAGGTAAATCAGTTATGGCATTGAGTTGATTATTAGTGGGAAGTTTTCCACCAAGTTCTTAATATCACTTCTGTGACCCCTAGGCAACTTTGGATCCTACGCAAAACTGTAAGGATGAGGCTTCAGCTACTGCTTCATCTAACAATGATGATGATATAATAAGGACCAGAACATATGACCTGCACATCACCTATGACAAGTACTATCAAACACCACGACTATGGCTCACTGGATATGATGAGGTATGTAGTAGGTAGTTTCTAAAATCCTATCATGAAATGGTGGTAGAATACTTCATGCTTCTTACTTACCTAATTGGTTGAATTTTTACAGAATCATAAACCTCTTAATGTAGAACAAATGTATGAAGATGTAAGCCAAGATCATGCTAAGAAAACTGTAACTATGGAGACTCACCCTCATTTGCCTGGTCCTTCGATGGCTTCAGTTCACCCATGCAGGTATGACTGATTTAATTCATGCGCAGCGCAGCATATTGAAGTGATATGACCTTTCTTTCCTCTTTTCAGACATGCTGAAGTTATGAAGAAGATAATTCAAACCGTAATGGAGGGTGGTGGTGAATTGGGTGTACATATGTACCTTATTATTTTTTTGAAATTCGTCCAAGCTGTCATTCCTACTATTGAGTATGATTACACTCAAAATTTTAAAATGTAATGAATTGATAACAAAAGCAGTTCCAATAATTCCAGTGAAGAGTGTGTGTGTGCTGTGGGTACTTTACAGTTACAGTAAACAAATTCAAATATCAAAATAGAATGAGCTTGAAAATATATCTAATGGGAAAGGATATGCATTCCTACATGTAATTTAAGTACATTTAGTATACTGGAAAGAATTTCTATTGCCCTACCAAATATATTTTGCATCACAATATTACTTTGTAGGAAGGTCTTTGGTATTATTCTTTTACTTCAACTTCAAATATAACATTTTAATCACTCTTTAAAAAATAAAGATTGTGCTTTGAACTACTTCACCTCATTGCTTTCACAGTTTATTAAGTAATCACTAGCATGATTAAATTGCACTTTTCTAAGTGCATTTCCTATCATTCTTCTCCCCATTATTAAACATTTCAAAACTGTTTAAACAAACAAAATAGATTGATAATAATTAACAATTATTATATAAGTACAAAAATTTACAATTTATGCAATATTTTCCGTCTAGTAATGTTGAAAATTTGAATCACTGCACCTGTGACAACAAGATTGCCGGTTTAATTGAAAATGTGGTTTAAGGGTGGAATAAAGTCCTACTTTTGAGGTCACTTACTTGAGATATATGAGCAGACATCAAATCTACAAGTTGAAGCTGGTTGACATCAGAGGATGCAACAAACCGCAGTTTTCTACCATCTTCTGTTGTAAATTCTATATGCTGTTCCACATCATTATCTGTGTCAACACCCCCAACTCCTCCATGCTCCTGCAACAAAATAAAATTTTAGACATTACAAAGAGAGTGAGGCTTTATTTTACAATTAGTAAGAGGGGAAAAAAAAGAACCCAAAGAATCAAGCTTACCACAATGAGGCCATCTCCAACGCATGCCAATCCCTTGCCACTTAGGTCTGAAGTGACTTGCAGCTGTGAATGAGAAGACACGTCAGCAGTGGAGAAACCTGGAGAAATGGGATGTCCATCCGGAGTTGTTAGCTGAACTGGAATAGCTCTACCATCTTCTGTAGTCACCATCAATGATTGTCCATCAGGTGTAGTTATCTATATAAATTGAAAAGGTATAAAAAATGAAAAAAATAGATAAAAATAAAATTTAAGGAATTAACTAATCAAATTTAAAGGACACATTAGCTTGAAGACAAATCTTATATTGCTTACTTGAAGTTGACTACCATCCTGCATTGTAAAATGAATTGGGTTTCCCTCTTCGTCCGTGACAGGCAGCCCCTGAGGTGCAATTAACTGCCCAAGATCCAAGGTTGAGTCAGCATCCCCAACAAGTGGATCACCACCTAAATGAGTTGTGTCATCCCCAGTTGAAAGAAGTTTCAGATCCTATAAAAGAGACAGAGATATTGACAATATTTTAGAAAAGATAGCAGGGAAACAACTACATAAAATTTTCTTTTCAAGTCGGTCTGAACATACATCTGATGTTCCAGCAGCTACATCATCCACAATGTGCAATGTGTGTGACTCAGAGGGGTCATTGGGGTCTTGGTAAGAAACATAAATGATTTGCTGCACAGCTTCTCCATCTTCATTCACAGTGGTTAAAGCTCCAGGTGCGGTAGGCACAATACCTACACCAACCATATCATCTCCAGGAGCAGTGGCACTGAGGTCATCAGTCATCTGGGTCCTGATAATGTTCCATACAGCCCGATCCATAGGAACATTGTTTCCAAGAGGTACTTTATTTTCTCTATGAACCTTCATAGCAATAACAATGCACAATAGAAAACATGGGAGAAGTGAGCTTCAATTTGAATAAGTTCAGACAGGTCACTGTTCTTACCTTTTTGTGCTTAGTCAGGTTTGAACAATCAGCGAAGGCCTTTCCACAAACATTACATGAGTATGGCTTTTCACCTTTTTAATGAAAATGTAAATCACGTTACAAACTTGAGAAAGCCTTAAATAAATGTGTTTTATTTTGTTTTTTTTTTTTAAAGAAATAAAATTAAAAACAAACCAACCAGTATGCAAACGCATATGTTTCTTCAGAGCCCACTGTTCAGTGAAACCACGAGCACAGAAATTACAGCGGAAAGGCTTTTCACCTTTATGCCTCCTAGTATGACATTTCCAAGTATCTTTGTGTAAAAATGACTTCCCACAAAACTCACATTTCCAGGGTCTTTCTCCAGTGTGCCTTTTCACATGAAGCTTGAACTGTAACCACAGAGGTACCAAGTTTTGCGATAGTCTGATCACATTTACATAACGTTACCTTGGCCTCAGCCAATGAATGCACAAACTATACAAATAGGAGGAAAATAATCTTTTGATGATGGGGAAAAATAAGAGACAGAGAGAGAGGAAGAGGGGGGAAGGGAGGGAAAAATGGGACTAACCTGAGATGATGTTGTGAACTTGCGACCACAATAATCACAACAGAAAGGCTTCTCACCAGAATGAATGCGGAGATGCTCTTGAAGGTTGCCATTTTGAGAAAACTTTTTGTGACACACATGGCATTCATAGGGTTTATGTCCTAAAAGAAGAAGAAAAAGAGAATTAAGATGAGAAACAGACCTGAAAGTATGATTTTACATAGCACTGATGCATACCTGCATGCCATCTATAATGCAGGGTAAGGCTTGTTTTATGTGCAAATTGATGCCCACAGAGATCACAGAAAAATTTCTTCTCCCCTGTGTGTGTTGACTGGTGGTTCAGCCAATTTGCTTTGGTTTTAAAGCTACTACCACAATCATTGCAGACATATGGTCTGTAAATAGAAAAAAAAAATTACAGACCAAAATATAAACAAAGAGTAGAGCTGAAGTTTCAACACGTTCAGAGCGGAGAGCTTTTATCCCCTATGATTTAGCACGGGAGCATGACCATATAGAAGCCACGCAACACTCAGTGGGTTAATAGAGCAAATATGGTTAAATAAAGTTAAAATGATAAACAAACCTATCATCTGAATGAACTAGCTGGTGCCTTTGAAGAAGCTGTTTGTGTTTGAATCCTTTTCCACATTTGCTACACACAAAGCGGCGCCCATCATTGTGCTCAGCTTCTTTGTGGTAAAGAACAGAACTTGGATGATTCAAAACTTTACCACATATATCGCACTCATAACCACCTTTCCCGTCAGGCTTTGCATCATTAGTAGTTGTAGTAGAAGCCTGTTCCGAGTTGCCATCATGTTGAGATGTAATGTGGTATCTAAGACTGGACTGATACGGAAAAGTCATGGGACATACATGACATTTAAAAGGTTTTTCACCACCATGAACTGATTGCAAGTGAAGCTAAAACAAATAAAACATATTAGAAAATTATGAAACTCTTGTCACCAACACTTACAATGAGTTTGAATAACTTCTGTACCTCATAATCGTCCTTTGTAGAAAATTCTTTATCACATTTCTCACAATGCAAATTATTCTCAATGGGTCCCTCCTCCACTTTGGTCTCTTCAGATGGGACTTCAATAATTACTAAATGAATATTTATTTTTGTTAAAAAGGAAAATATTACAAAAAACCAAAATTTTGGAGTAGAATTGAATGAAGCCAATAACAAAAAGGCCTGAGAAAAAATAATACATATTGAAGTTACCTTCTCCTGTGTGTTCCAGTGCTTTGTGGTGTAATTCCAAGTTCTCTTTACTGTTGAACTGTTTCTGGCATGTACCACATTCATATTTCATACCTTTGTGGAAATTCCTGTTAAAAAGACGAGTACATTAAATTGGGAAACAATGCATTTTTGAATCACATACATAATGAAACTTGACTGACTTGTGTAACAAATATCTGCTGCGATGTTGAAAACCTCTTCCACATATTTCACACTCAAAATTAATCTTCCGCTTCTTTGAATTGCGGGGTCTTCCACGTCCACGACCCCGGTTCACAATGACCAACTCCCCTAGATTTTCACCATCTGGAGTTTCCAAGTGGCCAATAACTTCTGCAAAACAAATATTAAATTCTTTAGAACAGATCCACCAAAAATTAAAACAAGAAAAGTACTACAGTAAATAAGCTCACCATCCTTGGAGGAGGGTGTGGGTAATGAAATATCAGAATTTAGTTTCCCAGCATCATCATCATCCTCATCAATCACACCTTCTTCTCTAAACATTCTTTCAAGCTCCTTTCCTTGAACAGCTTCCATAAATCTTTAAAAAGAAAAAAGAATGGAATTTGAAATTGAGGGCAGCATTATTTTTGTTGTACCTAGCAAAGCAACACACAGCTTCTTAAAAGGTTGTAAATTTTAGAGTAAAAAGTTTCCACCACCTTCGAGGAATCTTCTTCCTTCTTCTTCGCCTTCCTTCTCCTTCATCTTCACCATCTTCATCTCCATCATCCTGTTCCAATGACTCATTCAAAGTTTGTTCGATTTCTTTCTCTGTACTTGTGGTGGCTTCAGTAGTAGAAACAATTTGCTCTGGATCTGGGCGAAGTTTTGGTGGTCTTCCCCTTTTCCGTTTGGGTTTCTCTAAGCCTTCCATTTTTAATGAAAGACTGTGCTCTGCTGTGAACAATGTACCATCTGGCACTACAAAGAAAAGTTATGTGAAAAGCCATCCAATAATTTTGACAACATAGTGCACTAATATCAAAGCTTACAGTGAATTAGAATTTGAGCCTCAGTCCCATCTTCAGTTGTTATTGTTTCAGGAATGATAATTTCCTGCCCTTGAGTTATCCGTAGTCTTTCCTTTTCAAGGCGTTTATGATGATCAACCTTTGAAATGAAAGAATGATTTAGAAAACTTAAGTTAAATAATGTGATAAAAGGTAAATGGGATTTTTTTCTTGTAAAAAAAGGAAACTTACCTGTTGTTTCCATAAGTCCCGAATTTTCTGCTGACCAAGTACGACATGGTCAAGAAAAGCTCTGGTTGAATGCAACTGTAGATTACATGGTGGGCAAATGGTGCGGGGAAGTTTGCCATCATCGCAGATCTGTGACAGTCAAAATATACCCTATTTGAGAGAAATCATTGGAAAGTAAAAGAATGGTTCAAGAATTTTATCCTGTGTTTTGTAAACTTTTGAATAAACAAAGGCAATTGAGGAGGGTAGAGTTAAACCAAATTTGACATCGACAATCGGCGTAACATGAAGCTAAAGAGCAAAATTGTTGAGGAGTGATTGTAAACAAACTGACAGTATTTCGCCGGTCAGTGACAGGTAGCAGACAGGCAAAGACGTCGCTCAGCAGCAGTAATAGCGTCCCTTAACCATAATGGCAAGTTGACGGGACCGGTGACTATCAAATAAATTTATGAAAGAGGGATAAATCAGTTAGCAGGTATTTATTTTGCAGTGTTGGATAGAATTTCGTTTTATTGTTCAAATGAGCGAGTCAACTTGATCTGTGCAGTGTGGCAGACGATCTGGTGCAACTGAAATCAGGCAAGCCTCCATTTTGAAGTTGGGCGAGATCAAGTAAAATTCTTCAGACGACAAAATAAAAGTTCCTACCTGTAAAGGCAAATACTTGTTAACCAATGAGCTCAAACACTCTCCATTATCGTCGGGAGAGTACAATAAAGTTGCGTTAGAATTTTCTGCGGCGCAGAGTCTACATATCATGGAATTATACAACTCCACCTCCATCTTCTTTCTGCAATGAAAAGAGTTGCGTAGTTAGTTGACGGTGACGGTGGCGCTTGTTTCCTACTAGCCCAGTGTTTATGTTTCTGTCGGTGGAAAAACTATAATCTATTTATATCCTTCACAGCCAAAGCTATTCTCAGCAATGCAGTATTTTCACTTTTCTTTATAATCTTAAGAATTACGACGGAAGCATTAAAGCTGAGCTGAACTGAGTTTTCATATGATTGCTTTCTGGACTGCGCTGGTCATATTATGGTCAAAGCACTTCCCGCCTTTTTTGACACATAACCGTCCGCTCCATTTGAAATTTTGGAGGGTAAACCGGTGTTTAAGCCTGCACACAATAATAACAAAAATTTAAAGAATTTGATAAGCTACCTTTCGTTGTTGAAACTGCAGCAGACGATCATTAACTGCCCCTTGTGATACCCATTATCATCAATCATAATTCATTTATATATGTGCATCTGATCCTTGTTAAAAACTTGTTGATTATATCCTTTGACAGTACAATCTAAGGGTTAATGTGGCCTCTTTTCTAATTTCTGACGAAGATGCGAACAAATGACACTTCTATTTAAAAAATTAAACAAAAAAATAACAAGAACCATTGTATGAAGTCCATGACAGTGTTTTCTGAATATGGCTGAGTCCAAATCTGAGCTAGTGTCTTTACGATGTGAGTCAATCTTGATTTGTCATAATATTTTTCTTCTTACTGCAAATTTTTCTAACAGTTTTAGACATAAGAAAGCTAATCTTTCATAATTCCTCTGCTTCATTCCAGACCCTAAAGTAGTGCTTCCGAAACTACCACAAGATGTGTGTGATATATTATTTGCAGAGGAGGCATCATCAGACGAATCAATCAAAGAAGTTCGTAAACCTCATGAATTTGCCATTGATTTAGAAAAAATTTTCTCTATTAACAACTGTAATAATATTTACTCAATATAATTTTAGGTGTCTGGTGTATACCATTTTGAAGGGAAAAATATACGGATAAACAACTCTTTTAAACGTCAAAAGTGGATCAGTGTGGTGAGTTGTGCCAGGGAGGTTTTTCCTTAATTTGGTTTTGTGCTACATTAAGACCATTTTTTATGTCGGAAGTTTCCTTTTCTTTCATTTTTTGATTTTGAAAATATGTAGCGTTATTGGATGCCGGTATTGCCCAACACTCAAAGTGACGATAGTGGTTTTGGAACAGAAGATGGCTCGGATTTCTCACTTTCTGATGATAGTGCACAGAAGAGAGGAGTAAAACGATGGAAAGGAGCTGATGAAAGAGGAGAATATGAAGTTCAGAAAATTGTTGATTACAAATATGAAGTAAGCTTTTGAATGCTAAACTACTATTTTAATATTGAAATAATCACTGAAACTAATGCCTTTCAAATGCTTATAGGATGGGAAAGATAAATTTTTAGTGAAATGGTGTGGTTGGGGGAGCCAATCAAACACGTGGGAACCACTCAGTTATCTGCACTGTGATGAAAATTTGAACAGTTTTATAAGAAAAATGATTTTGGATGTTCTATTTGTGAAATGGTTTGTGAGATAGATTAATTTAATAACTATTAATATAATTTTGTGAAATACTAAATTTTGTCTTAAAAACACTTCCTTAGGAGACCTGTGCCCACTTGTAAATCACTTTTAACAACTTCATATCATTCAATTATTGAGCAGTGGATAAAGAATACACCTAAAGCCTTGTATCTAAAAAAATTAAAAGGTGGCTTTAAACAAAAACCTATTGCTCTTTCCTCCCTCACTAAAATGCTTGAAGCTGCAGTTCATGAGAAATGTTCCAAAAGTAGGGAACAGATTGTTGAAACCATTAAGGATCACTGTGCCCTGTTACGGATGAAGCAAGCCAGGAAAGAACAGCTGGAACTATTAAAGGTACTCTGGGATTTGCTGTGTATTAACAGGAGAATAGAACATATACTTATAATTTCTCCTGAGAATTAACTTTAAACTGACTCCTTCCATAAATCTTACAGAAATGGGAGGATAGTTTAAACAGCGTAGGACCTGGAGGATTGACTATCGAAAATGATTTTGATCTGGAAGGTCCTCCCAGTGACTTCATGTACATTACCCAAAACAAGGTAAGTAGTTTTGTGAAATTGATGGTTTTACCATAACTTTTTATTTTTTTTTTAAATTCATGTAACCATTTGCTGGGAATATTTCAGACTGGACCTGGTTTAAATAGCTGTATGCTCATTGGTCAAGTTGCTGGTTGTGAATGTACAGAAGAGTGTGGCACCAAGGAAACTTGCTGTCCTAATATGGCAGGTGTGGATTGGGCCTACTCAGCTAAGAGTCGTCTGATTGTCTCTCCTCGTAGCGGAATATTTGAATGTAACAGGTTTTGCTCATGTGGACCTGAATGTCCTAACAGAGTAGTTCAAAGAGGAAGAAAAGTGTGTAATTCATTTTGCTGAGCTGTGGGTTGTGTTAACTTTAACATTATCATTTTGATGTGATGTTTTGTTTCAAGGTAAAGTTGTGTATCTTTCGCACCTCCAATGGCCGAGGTTGGGGACTTAAGGCTGGTGAGCGCATTGAGAGAGGACAGTTTTTAACTTCTTACCTGGGAGAAATAATCACAAGTGAAGAAGCAGCTAAGCGTGATGAAAATTATGGTTAGTGTACCCTGTCTGTTTATGTGACATTGATTATTAATAATTCCTTGTTTCCAACTAATCGTTTAAATGTGGATTTACTTGTCTTTTAGAGAAAACTGGATTGTCATATCTGTTTGACTTAGACATGATGGATCCAGATGAAGGACAAATGTTCACTATTGATGCCATGAAGTGTGGAAATGAATCACATTTCATTAATCATTCAGTATGTATTACTATCTAACTTATTTTTATACTAATCCACTCCAACATTCAAGTATCAAAATTATTCATCTCAATATTTCAGTGTAATCCCAATGCACACGTTGCTGGAGTATGGATTGAAACAAATGATCCCGCTGTGCCATTATTGGCTCTTTTTGCAAGACGTTTGATAAGGAAAGGGGAAGAGATTACTTTCAACTATCAAGGTACTTGGATTACCTAACAATGAAATAGTTTTTTTTCATATTTGACCTACATATTTAAACATATGCTGCCTTCTCTTTTCGCCTGCAGGTGACCAAGACCAACGAAATAAGGGTAATTCACAATCTCACAACAAAACTGACTGCGACACTGATCACTTGAGTATTAATCAACCTGCGAAAAAAAAAGCTAAGAAGTGCAAATGTGGATCTCGGTTTTGTAAAGGGTTTTACTTTTAAGAGGTTTATATCGACACATTTTAAATTGGTAAACAAAGTTAAATGAGTGCAAGAAAATTTATTTTCTTTTGTGAAACTATGTTTTGGGGTCAAAGAACACAGTAAATATTTTAGCGGCTATATACTGAGTGATAGGAGCAGTATTTATTAGCCTTTTATTTTCATTGAATAGGTGTTATTACTTTTAATATGTACTCTTTTATAAACTAATGAAATTGATCAAGAAATTTTAGTGTTTTGTTTAGTTATTGTTGTGTAGATATTGTAGAAATCAGCAGATATTGTTTCCTTGCATCTATGATATGTGGTTAAAATAAAGTGTGTATATTTTTACAATTCTGTGCTTGTGAAAAAGTTTAAAAGTTTAAAGTCTTTTGAACGTAACTTCATTTGAATACAAGTCGTCTTTGATACCTTACAATCACACAGTCAATGTCAATTATAAAGGTAATCATGGTGAGAGAGTGCTTCTGAGATATTGTAGACAGAAGTTGATAATTCCATTTTTATTTTGAAAACCCTTGAAGAATCTAACAACAAGTTGCCGAACCGTCAATATCAAAGCACTGATGTTTCCCTGGCCTTGGCACAAAAATGCAGCTCATCAAGTAACTCAATGTCTTTAAGTATTTGACTGAACACAGGGGCAGAGCGTATTTAGAAAGCAGCAAAATGTTGGACCTTAGAGTTTAGACTTTCATTAATAGTATATTGACTACTAAGAAAAAGAAATTTTGAAACATTTGGTAAAAATTTTGTACACTTGAAAGACAACAATTAGACTTAACACTCAATTGGCATTCATGCATAAGAAACACACCAAACAAGATTGGTAAAAAAAAAAAAAAGTCATTCAAATGTTACCTTGTTTAAGCTCCAGAACATTCTCAAGAATAGTCTCATGCAACAGTAAGGAAGGAAACAAGCAGAAAGTAACAAACAATAGCCCTCCCATACTATCTTAACCCCTATGTAACCTCAACTCACGCTAGAGTCAAAAATTTTGTTGCAGCCTCAAAGCTACAACTTGTTAAAGCTGTTATTCAGACTTTCCCTTCATAACTCGTTCATAATGCGAGTTATAATAGAAAAAGAAAACATCAAAAATATTTTCAGGAAACACTAGTAGTCAATTTTGCCCTACACAGGAAACTCTAAACATTTTCTCTAATTTCCTTATTGACTTTGATAACTTTAAGGACACTGTATTGATTTGAGCATTGGAAACCCAAATTATCAAAAATCATGTGGAGTCAATGTGAAGCTTAACATTCCTCCTCTTTGCTGAATGAATTTCTACCAATTACCCACTAACAGCTGCATATTTCATGGCTAAACCATATTAAGAGTAGCACACAGAAAAAGAAATAGAAAACATAAAATGCACGGTCATCTACTCCCACACATCAAAACCTATATGGATTGAAGGAGTGTCATCAAATGTATAAATACAAAAGTTACATGACAAGACATAGTTGAAGGTTATAAATAATAGTAATAGTTGAACCCCAGTAGTAATACCCACAAATTTTCACTTTTGGGGTAGATTAGTTATGTACAGTGGTCGACATCTGCATATTACACAGGTCGTTATGTATTAGTAAAATTGTACCTGAATATTTCTTTACCTCATGAAAAGTCATTTAATCAAGCTGATTATATTGTGCTTTGCAGTTGACTTCCAAATTAAGAGCAGAGACAGATTAGCACAAACCAAAATTACTTGTGACCACACCAGTTGGCCTTTTCATCAGGTTCAATAACAAAATAAGGAAACTTCTGAATATATACAATATAAAAATTAAAAACATTCAGAACACAGACACTTGACTCAATTATTTTAAATACAAAAATAAATCGGCAAGCAATTCTACAACTCAGGGCTCTGAAGCAACATATTCCCACTGAACACACCCACTGTAATTCTTTTTCATTTTAAATAAATGAACAGGTTAACAATGTGGGCTTTTCAAAATCAAATACTACCGTTTTGAAGTTATGAATCCTAGTAGCAGCAAGGGCCAGATAGTGGTCCAATGATAAGCTAATTAGATGAGACAATGATAGCTTGTCCACGATAAAGAAAATGTTGTGAGGAGTATGTAAAGATCTCAGAGAAGCTAGAGAGGTCAGTCAGTTAAAATAAAAAAATGAGTTCCTTCGGAAAAAAAAAAAAGAAAAAAAAAATACTGGCAGAATACTAAGGTACAGACAGTAGACAGGACTACTTCAAAGTAAAAGGAAAATGATAAACTATAAATATAAATATTTATGTTTTAATTACAATTAGAGTACAAACAAATGTAAAACCATTTTACCATATGGCGATCGATCATATTGTTAACTGCAGATTAAGCTCTTTTGACAAACAAGGCAAAAATAAAATTTCAGATACACAGCACCTACCAGACAAATTGCAGTCCATCACAGCAGCTAAACAAACATAGGGCTGCTAAAAGTTAACAATTTTGTTTTAAAAACTCTGTCTAACCTAACACATTCCATACAATACAGAAAAAATTAATTGCTATGTGATATTTGACAAATATCAATGTATGTTCCGGATGAATCTTTGACTAAACTATAGATGAAGCTTCAAATTGATTCTTGGAGCTTTAGATAAAATCAATAATAATCATAATAATAATATACAAATCAAAAGAAATTATGATGTTTATATGTTTGGCTGCAACTGCTCAACACCACACCGAAACTACCTCAGACAACCGCACAGTGATGTGCTCAGCAAGAGCCAACTCTCCAACGGACGCTTCAGCAGGCTACTGGCATTTGCATGGCCTACCTTTTTTTTTCTTTTCGGGTGTAAAAAAAGGTTTCTTTTACTTTACAACAACCTACACCGTCCCTTCTTCTTCTTCTTCACCTGGAAGTAGAGATAGGAAACATAATAGTACAAGAATTCTCAATGAGACAATCATTAAAAACCAAGAGAGGCAAATAGCTAACCTGAAGTGCAGCCCTAGTAGCAGTCTCAAAAACTTCACGAACACCTTCCTTGCTTTTGGCAGAGCACTCAAGGTAGGCAAATGCATTGATCTTTTCTGCCATGTTACGGCCCTCTTCAGGTTTGACAGGTTCTTGCTTCATTTTCCCTAGCTCCTTTATTGTGTTAGGATCATTTCTCAAGTCCTTAAAGAGAGAGAAATTTGTGAACTAAAAGGCAGACTAATGTAAAATTGAAAACCGTGTCTATGGAAAAGAAAGAACAATACCTTCTTGTTGCCGACAAGAATAATGGGCACATTGGGGCAAAAGTGTTTCACCTCAGGCGTCCATTTCTCAGGAATGTTCTCTAATGAATCTGGTGAGTCAATAGAGAAACACATGAGAATGACATCTGTATCTGGGTATGAAAGGGGGCGCAGTCGGTCATAATCCTCTTGACCTGCTGTGTCCCACAATGCCAGCTCCACCTTAAATAGAAATTATACAAATAATTATGATTTAATTTCTAGAGACTGAAAAGTATCTCACAGCCATGCATGGAATATCTCATGGGCTCAAACCTACCTGCTTTCCATCAACTTCAATATCAGCAACATAGTTCTCAAATACAGTAGGAACATAGACTTCAGGGAATTGGTCCTTGCTGAATACTATGAGTAGGCATGTTTTACCACATGCACCATCACCTACTATAACCAATTTCTTTCTAATGGCTGCCATGAATTCTGAAACAGAAAAATAGTTGCGTGTTATCTAAAACCAAAACTGGGAAGAAATTTGTTGAGCACTTATTTAACAGTTTTAAGCTGTAAAAACTGTTTCTATGACCTCAAATGTTGCAGTTGGTACCTATTGTAAAGTAGACAAGCCTATGAAGTAACAAACATTGTGAAAAAAGGTAAACAATTGTGTGCTTGCATTCTTGATAAATCAGAATGATAAAGTGCAATGAGTAGCATGATTACATACTATAATAATTATCATGTATCCTCAATGACAGTGACAAAGCCATATTTCAAAAATTCCAACAAAAATCTACTGAAGTCTCCACATCACCTTAAAACACCAAGTTGTTTTTTTTTTTTTTTTTTTAAATATAGATATATAATTTAAAAAAACACCACATACTTATTAATTCTTAAGGTAAGAGACAACAAGAAAGAAAACTTTGGTTACAATAAGCCTTTTGAATTTAAGTTTTCCAATTGTTTAACACAGCTTGAAAATATTAAATAAGCAGTGCAATGACCCTGTATAGCATCATGAACAGCAGCATCTTGAGGTGAATGGTTATTAAAAAATAGGGGTGCACAAGCTTTGAAATAAAAAGCCTACAACACGTTAAGAGAAAAAAACGTGTCAATAGTGTTAAGTTTTAAATTCACGCATATGATTCATTCCACCAAGACTATGCACACTCAATTCTTTCGACTACAACACACATTAACCTGCAAAGTCTTAGCCATACACAATGATAAATTTTAGCGTGCATACCTCCATTTCACTATACTACAAGGTATTCAGACCCCAGACACACTGATAGCATTACATAGAAAAACTTAAGAAATTTCACATTATTTGACTTCCCACATTTTTTTAGTTCAACAAAAAGCACAATGGTAGAAGGAAAAAGACAAACAACAAAAAAAAAACAAAAAGAAAAAAACAGAAGACCAAATTTTGAAGAATGACAATTATGTATCACAACAGCAACTGCTCAGTAGTTTGTATCACATTTCTATTTTGACTGCAAAGCAACATTTGGTCCTGGATATAAACATGGTTGTCTTGGATACTAAATATAAATTTCCAATCACTTTGGTTTACAAGCAGTGCTAAATGCTACATTTCAATAATGCTGAACAATACAAGTGCAAACATTAGCAGTTGATAAAAAAGCATTTATTGGGACATAAATTTTAAACCGAGGAAAAAAAATTGTGATTACTAAGTATCCTCATAATAGTAATAAAGGTTCAGATCAATTTCTAGGCAACCCAACACTGTACTCAATATTTTTAAAAAAGTTAACCCCATTTTTCAGTTAAAGATGTGACAATCACAATTTAAGATAATAGCAAAAACTTAAGCAAAATTTCATAAATCCATTTGTGGTACAACAGAAGAGATATCTATATTTTTTGAGAAGATGTATTTGATTGGTCCTTCTTATGATTGGGGTTACTACATAGTAAGGCTCTAACAATCAAATACTTCTTGTTTAATGACAGGCGTGATGCTGTGACACCCCATTCAATGCATGCTCAGTGAGGTGCACTAGGGACTACACAACTCAGAACAATTCCAAAACCCAGCTCCTGCCACACATTGGAGAAGCAAATGTAAAGGACAGGTAGCTGTGAAATGATAAAACATGAGAACCTGTCTTACCTGAAGTAGAAGCATTTCCAGAGGCACAATTCCCAAAAAGGCGGGCAAGATGGTCCATTGAGAAATATTACGTTTCTGACACTTTTCAATTCAAAGCATCTGAGCTGGTCCTAGAATGTATTATTTATGCTTCAATTTTTGAAAGTTATCAAGATTTACAAGAAAATCCGAATACTACTATGGCTCAGGACAAAGCTGTGAACTTTAGTCTACACACAAAAATCTAGGCTAAAGATCAGTTTGTCTTATCCACATTCTTGGGAAGTGCTGGGTATCTAGTCTATACCATAATTTACTAAAACAATATTTTTTCCTTTTTTCCCTCTTTTTTTATCCTTTATTTTCTTCAAGCTTGCACAAATAAAGCAACTGGTGCTTTGCTTGAATATAAGAGGGAGATTTCTTTGACCTAGGAATAGTTTCAGATAGGTTGTTTTGACAAGCCACTACATTACGAGATATGATTAATTTCTAAGAACTAAATATGCAACTTTCATAATATACTCGCATGATGAACAGGGGTGATTAACGTCAGATGACATGAAATAGAGAATGATTCAAAGTATCATAATAGGTCTATCAACAAAATTACCACTAACAAGATAATGTGTGCAAAATGTTCATACTAAGGAACAACTCACAGATATATGCACCTCATGAAATAAGTAAAAATTTTAGAAGCGGAAGAAAATAAAATGCTCATTCCCACGGTAAAAAATACACATGTCAAAGTAATGAGTAGCTTTGAAGAATGTAACTTTAAAAATTGCAAAACACCAATTTATTTTTTCAAAATATTAACAAAATCAAAGGTGCAGTAGTCCAAAAACGATTCCCGTCATTTAAAAAGAAAAAAAAATTACAGGCCTAACCAAACCTTGACAAGCTAACAACACACAAATAAATCAAGTCCTGTAGGAAACTTCCACTCGAAACAGAAATGTATTTCAGATTACAAAGGGAGGTGAGTTATGCGGAGCAGATGAGGGAAAGGCGTAACTGACACGACATAAACCAAACGAATACCGCAGCCAAGGTAGGCTAGAAGCAGGTTTGAAGCCTAATCAAGCAGCACCAAACTAGCAAGAAGTGATGCTTGTAAATCACGAGGAAGACACTTGGGGTAGTTATGAGGCTCATAATATTTACCAAACCTGGGCTTCACCTTCCTTTAACACAGCTCAAACCCAAATAGGTAAACAGTACCCTAAAAGCCTGATCTGGCAACCGGAAGTTCGGAGGCGCATGATATTCCCGGCTTCCAAGCACTTTCACGAGTAAATCTCTCAGAAAACTTAAAGCCTACTATCACAAGTCACACCTCAACAATTCTTCGATCACACGTTAATACCGTGGGACGAAATTTCGCCGATGTTTCATGTATTTACCTCTGATTAACACACAGACTCGTCACCGAATGGCTGCACAATGGCTGCCGCTGCCGATACAGGCCACACCTCAATCTGAGCGCATAGGGTGCTCTCTCTGTCTCTCTCACTTGCCGTTCAAGGCTGTGGCAACAACTAGAAAAGCTAGAAGGGACACAAATAAGCGTAATTATTTCGTCTCTCGATATTTATGAAATCCAAATTAAAAGTTTGCGGTTGAAATGTCTAAGGGAAACGGGAAGAAACTTGATATATGTTTTGGCCAAATTAATGTCAGTTGAGGTTGCCGGCTTTGCCATCTTCTGTTTAACGCAAATAAAAATCACCGCATTGTAAAAAAATATCTTTACTTAAACCTAAATAAATAATTTCAGATATTTCCATGTATATTTCCACATAAAACGCGTTTAATTAATGAAAACATCAAAATATGTTGTACAGTCGCGCAAATTCCGACCAAGCTCAGACCACTACCAACATTACCGACCACAACTCCCTCACATTTAAAATCCACACCCTCATCAACTGCAGCCAAAATTACTTTGTCTGTTTGGTGTTTGATTGGCAAGAAAATGTGTTCTCTCTGCACGAATTTATCTAAACCTAACATGATAAGTAGAAAGTAGGTGTGGACCACATTTCAAAGTAGGAGTGTGTGTGGGGGAAATTGAGGGGAGGGGGATCTTCGAATACCTTCGGCGTGAAGCGCGAAAGTGATGAGCTCATGGACATAAGCGTGCATAAGCTGCGTTAACCAAACCAGAACCACGACCACGATAGGTCATTCGGCGACTCGCGCTGATGTGATGGTGGGGGAGGCAAGGGGGACAGAGTACAGCGCTGCACCTATGAGCGAGTCGCGGCCGTCGCGGCGCTGTAAGCGATGTGGATGAGGGAAGTACCCGAGGTTCCCGTCCCGGCCGGGGCGGGCCGGGCCAGACGTAATAGGGGTGTGCATGTGCATTGCGTGGAGTCAATCGACACACGATTTGACCTCGCAAATTCAGCAGTGGTACACACTTTGCACTTATTCAGCACTGCGGATGGTGAGAACAATGGCGCCAGGAGAGAAACGGGAGCGCCCCGCCCCGCCTCGACCCGTCCCGCACAGCTCGTCAGCTCCTCAGCACTGCTGATCAGCAATCCGCCCCAGGGCGGGGCGGGGCGGGGCGGGACGGGGCAGCCAGGCTGTCAGACACATTGTGCGTGCCGGCGTGAATCCGTACGGGTCGACCCGCAGCCTCACCTCGCCATGGCGCCCCGGATACTCAGCGTCTGTCTCGTCCTCGCCGTCGTCCTGGTGACCGCGCACCGGGGCCTGGGCGTCACCGAGGCCTCGGACTCCGACGCGGACCTGGAGGCTGGCAGCAGGGCGTCCGGCAGGCCGGGTAAGGCAGCATAAGGGGGGGGGGATGACGGGGAGGGCCCGCGAATATATACATACCTTTAGTGAGAAGCCAGGCGGGTAGCCCAGTGTTGGCAGGTAGACGTAGGCAAAACGATACCCAACCCATGAAACACATGTGTGAAGCGGGCGCTCGGCAAATTCCCCTCACGAGAGATGGCTTCCTTGCAGGCAGGCGTTGGTACCTCCCGCTTCACACAGGTGTGCCGAGGGCAGTGTCGCCAGAAAAGTAGGCAATACGTCGCCCGAATGCGCAGTGAAGTAAAGCGGGATGCACCCGCGCCTGCCTACTCGGCAACACCTTTGCGCATGTGCGTGGGTGTTGCCTAGTAGTAGGCAGGCGCTGGTGCAGCCCGCTCCAGCTCCACTGTGCTTGGGCCACGTGTATTGCCTACTTTTCTGGCGACGCTGGTAACACGATGCCCGTTCCTTTCCGCAGAGCGCGCCATCCTCCGCTCCGACTCGACGCACCCGCACCCGACGCTCATCGCCGGCAGCGACGACGTGCGTGCACCCGCGGCAAGGCCAGGTCCAGGTCGCCGTCAGGGGGAGCGCGACGCGACGCGACGCGTCCTTGACGAACGACGGACACACGTTCATTTTACGACGAGTGGCTGTACGCCATATCACTGTATATCGTATTTTTTGTTTTAAATCTCCCACAGGAAGAGGACGTCCCCTTCCAGAGCTGCATCACGCCCAACAAGGAGCCGGGCCACTGCCGCCACGTGCGCTTCTGCGTCCTCAACGAGTTCAAGGACAACTTCGACCGCTTCAAGGACTACGCGTGCGTCATCGAGGGCAAGTACGTCCAACAGACGATTCAACGGCGGGACGGGACTTTGGAGAGTGATTTGTACCAGGTGTTTCTTTGAAAGCGTAACAGTGTTGCGGGTTTGCCTACCCGATTCGCACGTACGGCGCCGTAGCCCCTGCAGCGCTGGAGAGTATGCAATCCCACAACACTGTTACGCATTCAAAGAAACACCCGGTACAGAGACCGTACGGTGCGCCCGACAGGTACATCGGGGTATGCTGCCCGGACGACAAGGACCTGTACGACTCGAGCCGGGACTACTTCGGCCCGCTCGCCAACAGGACGAGGACCTCCGGCAGCAGGAGCAACAGGCCGGGGGGCGCGCGGCGGCGCGGCGGCGGCCTCAGCAGGCCGTCCAGGAGGAGGAAACCGCGGCCCGTCGGCGTGCGCGTGGCCGACTCGGACAGTGAGTGCGCCGCACCGAGAGCATGGCCTCCGACTAGACCCGGACCAGCACGGTCAAACTTGCGCTCAGAGAAAATGTTTGGCGCGGTGACAACCATTACGAGAAAATATAGGTCCCTCAACCAAAATTTTAACTGAGTGCAAGAAAAGGGTAATGTTGCCAGGAAAGTAAAAAGACGGGACCTGACACAGGCGACACCTTTGGCACAGGTGTCGGGCGCGTGCCCGCTGCATGATTTGTCCGCTACTTTTCTGGCGGCACTGCCTCTCAACTACAGTGTTCCAGGCTGTTCCAGGCCATCGACTAAGAGCCTGAACCAGTCTTGCCAGATTAAGAGGCAACAATACCCACGCGAATACACCGGTGTGCGCCTGCCTACTGGGAAAAATGTATAGTCTCATGCTCTGGAAATACAAGTGTGAGACAGTCTCACACCATTTGGTGCAAGGCCAAAACGTCTAACACCATTTAGCTCGATTTTTGTGGTGAATTAAAAATGTTTGAATTTTTTCTTAAATTCATATTTTTTGTTGAAAGAGCTTTCAAACGAGCTACCATGTGATGGGTCTGAGGCTGATAGCAGACGGAAGTACCTGCCGCTTTGTTTATGGCCGGAGAGAAAATGATTTCAGACCCATCACATGGTAGCTCGTTTGAAAGCTCTTTCAACAAAGAATATGAATTTAAGAAAAAATTCAAACATTTTTAATTCACCACAAAAATCGAGCTAAATGGTGTGAGACGTTTTGGTCTTGCACCAAATGGTGTGAGACTGTCTCACACTTGTATTTCCAGAGTGTGTGGAGAGTTTGCCTAGTAGGCAAGCCAATATAACAGGTGTATTCGTTGCCTACTTATCTGGTAACACTGGTCTGAACACCGTCTGATTGCCGACGCGCGTGTTGGCAGCGTGCGGCGTGACGCAGGTCCTGAAGCGCGTGGAGAACGCCAAGGTGGAGGGCGGCCAGGACGCGGAGCCCGGCCAGTTCCCCTGGATGGCGGCGCTGCTGCGCTTCGGCGAGCAGCAGTTCTGCGGCGGCGTGCTGCTCGACTCGACGCACGTCCTCACCGCGGCGCACTGCGTCTACAAGTAGGCCTACGCATCCGACTCAAGATTTAAAGCGCCACAGTAGAAACTTGCACGCAAGAAAACTGGCAAAACTGGCAATTTTCCCTCGCACCAGAGCACTGGCAACATTTTTACGGGCTAGCACGAGACTGTACTACACACTGTGAAAAAAACATTTTTAAATTTACGATAAATTTTGTAAATTACGATTTTCGAAATATGTTGTAAATTTACGACGGACCTTTTTTGCTCGTGAATGAATTTCAAGCCGATATATTGTGCTTGTAATTTTACGAAATGCAATTGTAATTTTACGACAGCATTTCGTGGAAAATTTTCCCGTAAACCTCCGACTAGTTTTCACAGTGCATCATCACAGCGATCCGCGCAAATTTATGATCATGAAATCATGAACTAACAATACTATTTTTACTAATTTTTGTTTTCACTTTTCCACGTGCGTCCCACAGCCTGCAGGCGGATGACCTGACCGTAGGGCTGGGCGAGTACGACCTCAGCCAGCCCGACCCGGGCCGCGTCCAGACGTTCGGCGTGCGCGACATCCTGGTGAACGAGCGCTTCAACTCGGACGCGTACACGGACGACATCGCCATCCTGTACCTGGACGGCCAGGCCGAGTTCACCGACTGGGTGTGGCCCGTGTGCCTGCCGCCGCCCGACATGGACTACACGGGGCAGCTCGCCACCGTCATCGGTGAGTACCAGACCCGGAGCCAGCCTCGAACCGCGAGGGAAAACGGAAAACGGAGGAGGGGCGCACACAGTTCCCTGTGAACTTCTATATTCGTAGCTTATGTTTTTTTTTTAACCCATGCTCAGCTTGGTGAAGAGTATGAACAAATTGTTCATACTTGCATTTTGAAAAAAAAATGATTAGCTGAGCATGTGCAAAAACGTTCATAAGTTTAGGTACTAAAAAGTTTACGAAAATTTCGTGTGTACGCAAATTATGCCCCCATTTCACACATTTAGGGGACTGTATATTTTTAATAACTTTTAAAATAAGCGTTGCACCTCCATACGTAGGTAACTGATATTACTGGAAAAACTGATGTGACATGCGTCACACTTGCAAGTGTGACGCTTGCAGGTATCGCATCATGCGGTGTGACGTAAATTTAGGTCGCATTACGTGATGTGACCAAAACTGGTCACACCAATTGATGTGACGCACGTCACGCTAGTTTTTTTTTTCCAGTGATGACGTATCATCCTCAGTCACATAACGCGAGTTTACCGACACCGAGACTCGGCCAGGCCAGTAAGTATAGTCACAGACGCACACATGTGACGGCCATGCCAGGGCGACGCTGACGCGTTTTGGCGACACCCGCCTGGCCAGGGCGAGCCGAGGCGGAGGAGAGAGAGAGAGAGAGAGAGAGAGAGAGAGAGAGAGAGAGAGAGAGAGAGAGAGAGAGAGAGAGAGAGAGAGAGAGAGAGAGAGAGAGAGAGAGGTGCCTCCCACACCCCATGCGGCTGTAGGTCCTTCCGCGGCTGTTTGTGCTTTGATAAGATACGTGTAACGAGAGTTCCCCCCTCCCCCACCTACCAGAACACAGCGGCGCGTGGCATCCTTGTTGTACCCACTGTCGGTGTGTGAGTGTGACGAGGAGAGGTGGAGGAGAGTCAAGCAGCAGCGCCCTGCCCATTAGTGAGCTGTGCTGTGCGAGACTGAATCACCCGACGTGTGACTCATTAGGGGTTTGGCTGCCCCCCCCCCCCCCTCCCCCCGGCCCCCTCTACCCTCCGCCTCTGGGCGGCAGAGAATCGAAAAGAGGCATGAAGATTTCACTAATTGACCTAACCCCGCGCCCCGGCTCCGCCCCCAACCTCTTTCCGTTTCCTGCTCCATACTGTCCCGTTATATTCATTAACGTTTCATTTTTACTTCTCACCCCTAAAAAGAACACTTTTTTTTAGACGTGGTGGGGAGCGGAGGTTGTGGGTCACATGCATTTAGAGGCAACTCCGTCATGTGTAAAGACCCTTGGGAAACTGACTGACTGACTGACTGACTGACTGACTGACTGACTGACTGACTGACTGACTGACTGACTGACTGACTGACTTACTGACTGACTGACTGACTTCTGTTCCCTTCTGCAGGGTGGGGCACGGTGTACTACGGCGGGCCGCCCAGCAACGTGCTGATGGAGGTGACGCTCCCCATCTGGAGCCAGCAGGCCTGCCAGCGCCAGTTCGACCAGCCCATCCTGGACACGGAGATCTGCGCGGGCACCGAGGCGGGCGGCCGGGACTCGTGCCAGGCAAGTTCCCACCCGCGCCGTGTCGTGCCGTGTCATCGGCCAGTGTGCGCCAGAAAAGTAGGCAATAAGTCGGCCAAACACAGCGGAGTAAAGCGGGCTGCATCTGCGCCTGCCTACTGGGCAGCACCCTTGGAAAGGTGCGTGCATGTTGCCCAGTAGCAGGCGCAGATGCGGCCCGCTGTACTCCACTGTGCTTGGCCGACTTGTCGCCTACTTTTCTGACAGCACTGGTGTCGTCGGCAATTAGTCAAGTTTCACTCAAGTGTTTATTTTTATTTATTTTTATTTTTATTTTGTTTATGCTATTAAACTGAATTTGTGCGTGAATTTGTCGAGCAGGGGGACTCGGGGGGCCCGCTGCTGCTGCAGATGAGCGACGGCCGCTGGTGCAACATCGGCATCGTGTCGTTCGGGGTGCGCTGCGGGGAGCCGGGGAAGCCCGGCGTGTACACCAACGTGGGGAGGTACCTGGACTGGATCGCGCAGAACACCCGGCGCTGAGCTGAGAGGTACGTCGCGTCGGGTAGGCCACGGGGAGTGCTACCTCACCGCTCCCAACAGAAAAGTAGGCAATAAGGCGCCCAAACACAGTGGAGTACAGTGGTCCACGTCTACGCCTGCCTACAAGGCAACCTGTTCGACGGTCGGGGTCGCGCCATGTTTTTTAAAACTAGTCCATAATCCCAATTGTTTACAAAGTCAATTTAAAAAATAATAAAAAAAAATCACCTGGTTGTAAGGATGTAGACAAAACTCGACAAAAAAATAATTTAACAAGTTTTCTTTTTTTACAGTGTACTCGCGCTCCTCGCCACCTACTGTACCTGAAGAAACGCATGACGAGCGTGGGCGTCGCGTCAGCGTTCGCTCTTCAGCTCTGGGCTGAGAGCGTATCAGAGCGACTGAAGAGCTGAAGAGCGCTGCTCGGGAGCGAGCAGCGGGCGACTTATCGCGCGAACGCCGAGCGGCGGCGTTGTATGTTAAGGCCCCGATGAGATGATAACTGGGATTAATGTAATAAACCGAAAGAGCTCTGTACAGAACAGTGTAGTTGGCGATATACCACGTTCCCATGACTCAAGTGCGACGCAGCCGCTGCGCAAAGTTGCCAGAAAAGAAGCAAAAAGCGCCCGACACACAACCGAGTGGAGCGGTCAGTATCAACGCCTGCCTACTAGGCAACATCGTCATAGCTGTGCAGAGGGACGGCCGCGCCGGCGCGGTACTGCATCCGCCTAGAGGGTAGGCAACCCATCGTGCACCTCACCTCGCCTGGCCCGGACGGCCCGGCCGGCCCGGCGGCGGGCGCGTTTTTCCTCTTTCTCGCTGGGTGCGGGGCAAGCAGGCGGGGCGGGGCGGGGGCGGGGCGGGGCGGGGCGGGGCGGGGCGGGGCGGGGCGGCAGGCGTTTCACGGCCATCTGCCGCCCCGCCCTAGTTTGGCACATCGTTCCGCCACGCGTCGCCGCGCCCGCGGCGCCAAGCCGCGCCGCGCCACGACGCATCGCCATTGCACTCACGTAGGGCGGCGCGGGGGCGGCGCGGGGGCGGCGCGGGGGCGGCGCGGGGGCGGCGCCACCTCGGGACCCCGCGCCGCCCCCGCCCCTTCACGTGGTCTGCCCAGTTTATGCCGATCTTTCGTTCCGGTCCTCGGCGAAGAGGGCGGCCATACGGCCATATAGGTCTGTGGCTTTGGCGGGCCGGGTTGGGTCCGGATGGGACCAGGCGAAATGGGGCGGGGCGGGGGGGCGGGGCGGGGCGGGGCGGGGCGGGGCGGGGCGCGGCAGGGCGTGTGAATCCAAACCCCTTCCGCCTTCCCTGTGGTTTTCCTCTCTCCTCCCCCACCACCCCTTCCGCCAACTTTTTCTTCCCTCCGCATTCTCACTTGTTTTTCCGCGTTGAATTGAGATGGTCCAGATACTTCCGCAACTTTTCTTTTATTGCGTCTACATTTATAATTAATATAGGTACACGTATAAAAATAAAAATAAAGGCAGGTACGCTGGAATATTCCCAGTAGTTGTAGTGAAATGTCTCCTAGCAGTCAAATGTCATGACATGCAAGCTATTAATTGAGATCAAAATATCGCCACATCGAGACGAGAGCGCAGCGTGAACACCGCGTGACACCCCGCCCCGCCCCGCCCCGCCCCACCCCGCCCCGCCCCGCGTGAAGCTCGTAACAATTCTTCACACTGGAAGTGGCAGCAACTTTGAGACGGCATCAAATGTACAGCAGGTGTTGTGGAAGACCGCTGACTGAAAATCCACTGTTTAACAGGGATTTCGTTAAAAAAAAATGCCGCCAAGATGCGTTGTCATCATATCTTACGCTACCAGTTTTACACAAGAACAGTTTCCTATAGCACCGCGGGGAACAATACTAAAAATTCTGTTAGAGCTAATTTAAAAAAAAACAAAAAACAGTCAGATCCGAGACAAAACTATAAGGCTACTTCGTGCCTAAAAGTATCTGCGAAACGCAGGCCGCGCGAATAAGTCAGCTCAAAATTACGCTTGCTTGCATATAAAGTTGCGAGTTTCAGAGTTTGTTTTTCCCCCACATATAAACGTACGAACGTCAGCAGGCGCAAGCTGGAGATGGAGATTTAGATGGAGATGGAGAGGTGCGTCGATCAAGAGAATGACTGATTCAATTTATTCGTGGACGAGGTTTCCGCGGCGGCGGCACGGTGGCGGGGCGCGGCGGGGCTGGGTGACTCGCCGCGGAGCTCGCCGTACACGTCGTCCCAGAGGCGCATGCGCGCGCCGCCCAGGCCGCTGGCCACCGCCATGTGGTCCGAGAGCGCGGCGTACGGCGCGTCCAGGGCGCCGCCCTCCGCCTCGGGCCAGCCGGTGTGTGCCAGCGAGGCGTGCCTGCGCAGGTCGGGCGCAGAGTTGTACAAGACACGGCGGTTCCGAGGGGTCCTTTACTTCGTTTAGTCATGTACAAACGGAAATTTCATCACTTTTTTCGTCACTTTCAGTCATTTTTAGTCATTTATAGTCACTTTTCGTCACCCAACCTTTAGTTTTAGTCATTTTAAGTCATTTTTAGTCAATTTCAGTCAATTTTAATCATTTGTAGTCACTTTTCGTCACTTTTCGTCACTTTTAGTCACTTTTCGTCATTTTTTGTCAATTTTAGTAATTTTATTTTAAGTTGTTTTGTCCTTTTCAGTCAATTTAAGTCATTTTTTAGTCATTGACTTATTTTTAATCTTTAGTCATGTACACGAAAAATCGAAGTGAAGGACCCCTCGGGCGGTTCTCGACGCACGCGCGTCGTTTAGGCTTGAACTGTCCAGTCCAACACTCAGAGAATGGTTTCTTTAAAACAACACAGGCTGTTTTGATTCAAAGCAATAATTTCCGGAATATACGTACAAATAAAATTTTGTTTGGAATCAAACGGTTTTCATGGGTACAAGCAAATTTTTTTCAGTTCGAATAAGTGGTTTGTTTTAGTTTCAAGAAGTATGTTTTGAATAAAAATAAAAATTTCTAAAGAAACTTTTTAAAGAAACAATTTTCTGGGTGTAGGACACCATGAGAAAAGCAGACCAAAAAAACTACGCTGGGTAGTTCATGGAGGGTACATAAGGTCCCTTGAAAAGTCCAACGAGGTTTCAGGCCGCTTATGCGGTCAATAAAAGTATTCTACGGTCGTGACGCATTAAAAAAATATCGCTCGGTTGCAGTGTTATTGCCAGCAAAGTAGCCAATAAGTAGCCCAAACACAGTGGCGTACAGCGGGCTGCATTAGCGCCTGCCTTAGGCAACATACGCACGTGTGCTATGGCTGCTGCCTAGTAGGCAGGCGCAGAGGCAGCCCTCTTTACCCTGCCGTGTCCGGGCTACTTATTACCAACACAGCTTATTGGCAACACTGCTTCGTTGGCGCTGCTTAAAGTGTCTGAAGCACCAGGTACTTGCACTATGGCGGTGCGAACGACTCACTTGGCGAAGTCGGTCCACAGGGTGGTGAGCAGGTCGAGGGCCTTGGAGGAGCTGGAGGCGCCGCGCGCTGTCTGCGCCAGGTCCCGCGGGGAGGTGATGTGCATCAGGTAGCCCAGCTCGTCCGAGTGCGTCGCTCCTGGAGCACGTCACACGTCAACCCTCTCTTATCTGTCCTCTCTCTCTCTCTCTCTCTCTCTCTCTCTCTCTCTCTCTCTCTCTCTCTCTCTCTCTCTCTCTCTCTCTCTCTCTCTCTTGTCTCCGCCTGTACACTGGCAAACCAAGTGTTCAACTGCTCAACACTTTGTGTGCAACTTCCGGCTTAGCACGCGCAAGTCTGCAGCTCGGCAGTTGTGCAAATGCAAGTGTCAAACTCGCCAGTTGTTACACCGCTGTGAGTGTTCAACTCAACAGTAGTGCACTTGCAAGTGTTCAACTGCCCTGTGCAACACCACTCTTGTTGGACACTTGCAAGTGCACAACAGGCGAGTTTGACACGTGAAATTGCACAATTGCCGACTGCGCACTTGCACGTGCTCGGCTAGAAATTGAACACTTTCAAGTTTTGAGCAGTTGCACACTTCGTTGAACAGTGTACGCGCGTCTCTATGTCAGCGTGTACTCACCCTCCTCCGTGATCCCGAAGGACACCTTGCCCCAGTTGTAGTCGCCGTCCTCCAGGAAATGGTACAGGTAGAGCGGGGCGTCCAAGCGCTGGCGCCGCCGCAGCCGCAGCTGCACCAGGCGGTGCGTTGCCGACGCCGTGAACAGGTCGCCCAGGAGCTGCAATTACTATATCTGGTTAGTGCCTGTTTCAAAACCATAAACGTCTGACGTGATTAAAAATTACTCCTCAAACTCAAGTGTAGTGAGACTTATGGTCGAGCCCATGGTCCTACGGTAAAACGTGTGAGAGAACACTTTTTACTGTAGAGCCATTGGTCTCACACGCATTACTGCAGTACTGTTCCACACTTGAGTTTGCAGACTACACTGACAGAAGTGCACAGTAGTAGGTACACGGGCGCGCGTGGAGCGCGCGTGGCGTGGCGCGGCGAGGAGGTAGGCAATGACAACGCACCGCGACGGGCGGGTTGCCTACGCGCTCTTCGTAAGGGGCTCCGGCTGCTGACGTGCCCTGCCTCACGTACACATACCCATCTCTCTTTGTCCCTCTATCCCGCCTCTCTCTCTCTCTCTCTCTCTCTCTCTCTCTCTCTCTCTCTCTCTCTCTCTCTCTCTCTCTGTCTGTCTCTCTCTCTCTCTCTCTCTCTCTCTCTCTCTCTCTCTCTGTCTCTCTCTCTCTCTCTCTCTCTCTCTCTCTCTCTCTCCCCCCCCCTCCCTCTCTCTCCCTCTCCCCGTCGCTCACCGGGATGAACTGCCCGTGGTTGGCCTCGGTCAGGGCGTACTCGTCCTTGATCTTGGCGCCGAAGGCGGCGGCCTGCTCCGGGGAGACGGTGACGGTCGCGTTGCCGGCGGCGCCGCGCAGCCCCAGGAGGCGGGCGGTGTCCGGGTAGGGCGCCACGTTGACGGGCAGCAGCAGGGCGGGGTTCTGCGCCAGAGCGGCCACCGTCTCGGGCTTCTGGTTCAGGCCTGGAGATACAAAGTGAGAGGATGGAGACGAACCGAGACAGACGATTTCATCCGCCTCAAAAATCAGCGATAAAACAACAAAATAGTAATAATAAAAACCATTCTAAAAGTTGCGCCTATCCTTCATAAAATGTCAGCTCACCTCCGAAGTACAGCGCGAAGAGGCCCTCCTGCCCCGTGAGGCCCGCGATGGTCGGGACGTGCTCGTCGAGCAGGCGCTCGAGGCTCTCGGGGTCCTGGGGGAGGAACTTGGCCTGGCTGCCGTGCTGCCGGCGCTCCGGGCTGGGGCAGAACGCCGGGAGGCCCAGCTGGAGACTCGGCTGCAACACGGGGGGGTCAATACCTCAGGTGTGAGGCCACAAGCACGGCACATATGCGTCCGCAGCAGCCGAGTTCCTCCGGGCAACTCTGATTTGGCTCACATTAAAATTCTTAAAGTCAGAAAATCCATACACGTGGTTTTCATACACCCAACTTGAAAGTTGATTCTCACATCTGAGTAGCTCTCCCTCCCTCTCCCTCCCTCTCCCTCCCTCTCCCCCCTCTCCTCCTCCCACTCCCTCCTCTCCTGCCCCTTCACCCCTCCCTCTCCCTCGCTCCCTCCCTCTCCCCTCCTCCCTCCCCCTCCCTCTCCCTATCCGTCTCCTTCGCCCCTCCCCTCCCTCTCCCTTTCTTTCTCTCTCTCCCTCTCAGCCCCCCGCTCTCTGTCTCTCTCGCACACTTACATCGGCTGCGATCATTTTCAGGGTGGCGGTCAGGATGTCCTCGGCGGTGGCGTTGCGGACGGCCCGGGCGACCCGCTGTGCGTCGGCGCCGGCCCCGGCGCCCAGCTGCTCGGCCAGGCGCTGCGCCATGGTCAGGTGCGTCTCCTGGTACGCGAAGTTGGCCAGGGCGTTACCGCTCTGCATGATGGCGGCCCTGAACAGACCTACCAACAGAATTTGAATGCGAATTGGAATTTATTGAAGTACATGGTACATTAGGACCTGAGAGTCCCATAGTTTGTACCAATCATAAGGTACTGTAAGCAAAAATAATTCAGACAGTTACCAATTTGTTTTTACAGACAGGGTTCACCAGTGGATTAACATTGGGCAAAGTAATATTACAGAGATGAAAAAAAAAGGAGAGAGAGAGAAAGAGAGAGAGAGAGAGAGAGAGAGAGAGAGAGAGAGAGAGAGAGAGAGAGAGAGAGAGAGAGAGAGAGAGAGAGAGAGAGAGAGAGAGAGAGAGAGAGATGAAAGGTCGCATGCTTCTTGCATATTCTCTAGCGTACCCAGCATGCCGGGCTGGTCCGGCACCAGGACTGACCTCGGCTCGAGGGTGCGAGCGTGTGGTAGTGCACCGACGCGGACCCCGCCGAGTTGCCGAAGATGGTGACCTTCTCGGGGTCGCCGCCGAAGTATTTGATGTTGTTCTGGACCCAGCGCAGGGCCGCCTGCTGGTCCTTTAGACCCATGTTGCCGGGGATGTCGTCGTTATCCAGGTTCAGGAAACCTGATGCATAGAAAAATAAAATATGATGAAGACTGCGTTCTCCTCGAGACATTTTAAGATTAATCAGTTACGTCGTGTCAATGAAGACATAAGAGTGTTCTAAAAGTCAGTCGAACGGGTGGGGTGGGGCCGGACGGCGCCCAGGAAGCTGCACAGTTCCTTGCTAGGTCAAGCCGGGCCGGGTCAGGCAGACGTTCCCACACAACTTTGAGCACCACGCCGTGCCGGCCTTGGCGCTGCCGCCGCCCCACCTCGCCCCACCCCGCCCCGCCCCACCCCGCCCCGCCCCACCCCGCCTCGCCTCGCTCCGCCCCGCCAGGGGCGTTGGACTGGCCGCTGCTGTGAAGGAAGTGGGACCGGTAATATCTCACACCTGACGAATGTTGCCGATGTAGATTCGCGCGACTCGGCGACTTTGTTGCCAACGGTAACCTTGTGCCCAGAGCGGAGTCCCGCTCCGCCCCGCCCCCTGCCCCGCCCCGCCCCGCCCCGCCCCGCCCCGCCCCGCCCCGCCCCGGCCACCTACCGAAGGCGCCCAGCCTGTAGTTGAGGGTGACGAGGATCACCCCGTGCCGGACCAAGAAGTCGGGGCCGTTCTCGGCCTCGGTGCCCGAGCCGTAGACGAAGCCGCCGCCGTGGATGTACACCATGACGGGCAGCCCCTCCAGCGAGTCCCCGAAGGGCGCGTACACGTTCAGGTACAGGCAGTCCTCGTTCGTCTCGTGCTTCAGGCTCGGGATGGCCACCTGGGCGCACTTGGGCAGGCTCCGCCTCTGGGCCAGGTGGGGCTCGGGATTCTGTATCGAAAAAGAACTCATCAGTCCCGCACCCAAAAAAGTGTCTCTTTGAAAAAAATACATTACGAATTCTCTTCCTTAATTCAAAGGAATTTCCATGGTTTAACAGCTAAAAGTTCCTCAAGTGAAATAAATTTCTTTAAATTTCGGTAATTTTTCCTCAAACATTGAAAAATGTTTATTTTAAGAAAATTTCATTGATTCAAAGAAAGTTACATAGAAGCAAGGAAGAAATTCCTTATTGTTTCATACAAAAACGCTGTTCACTGTTAAAACCTTACGGTGAATTTTCACCGTAAGCTGCGGGGAATGCCACTGTAGCCACTGTAAGAATCAGGGTGCATCACCGTAGCATACAGTGACATTAACCGTAGCTTCCGGTGAAAATTCACCGGAAGCTACAGTGCTGCAGCGTTCACTGTAGCTTTCAGTGAAACTCGCCGCAAGGTTTCATCAGTGTTGCAGGCTTACTTTGAACCTGAGGTCGCCGACGGGCGGCTTGGCGTAGGCGATGCCCCTGAACGCCACGTAGCAGGTGTCGTCGGCGCCCGCGACCACGTCGCCCAGCACCGTGAACACCTCCTGCTGCGGCGCCTCCTGCGCGGCCGGGATGGTCACTTGGCGCCGGTGGCGGACGCGGCCCCTGCGGGAGCACAGCAGGACAAACGTCACACACTAAACCCTTATGCGTTATGTTGCGCATAAGGGCTGCAGGAATATGTGTAACCATAGTTATGCACCAATATCAAGCATAACTATGTTTACTTTGTGTACATTTGACTCGACATTTGAGCATATGAATGAACAATTTCGTGCATAGTTATGCACGGAGCGATGTGCATAACCATGGTTGCACGTTCTGCTGCATGACCATGCACAAAAAAAATGCATAAGGGTTTAGTGTGCATGAAGACGATGACGGTGCCATTCTCAGCGGCGCCCTGATAATAACTTCACAAGCGAGTTCACAAGCAGATCCTCGCTACGCCACGCCCGGCCCTGCCCAGCCCTGCCACGCCCCACCTTCCCCGCCCCTGCGTCCCAGAACACTGCCCCCGAGGGGGTATGCACTCTCAAAACCTGTGACCCGACTATTACGTCTATTACGCACTATTACGCCTCAAAAATGTCGGGATTCAGCTAAAAAGAGCCCAAAACAACCCAAAAATAGGTAAATTTCGGAGAATTTTGGCTATTACGCCACTATTACGCATACTATTACGCGTGCTATTACGGGCAGACTGACCCGACTATTACGCGAGTGCATACCCCCTCGACTGCCCCAAGATTACGAACGCAATTTTGCTGTCCAACTTATCGCGGGATACAGTACTGAGGTATCACGTACCCGATACCCCCTCCCCTCCTCCCCCGCCCCGCCCCGCCCCGCCCCGCCCCGCCCCGCAGAACGCAGCCGCCTCGGCGCCTGGCCCGGCCAGGCCAGGCCAGGCCTACACACGCGCTTCGCTACACGTGGACCCAGCGTGGAGCGTGGCTCTGCTCACCACGTATAATTTACGCCAGACAATCGCATGACAAAGTAAGACCGGACCACGGGCTGTGTTGCCATAAAAGTAGGCAAAAATTCCCACGTGTACACCGGTGTGAGGCAGCAGACAGGACTCCGCCTGCCTACGAGGCAAACTCTCCGCACACATGCAGAAAAAAACACGGTAATTGGTACGGTAAAGTCTGGTAGACAATTTGCCAGGTCGGCCCGTACCCACTGAAGTACAGTATTTTCGGTATGGACCACAGTATTTTTAACATGGGGCCTTATGAGACTACAGTAAATAGGGCACGGTCATCCTGTACTCCCTCTTCTACGGTTTTCCGTACCAAATCCTGTACAGGATTTTTTACAGTCTCATGTGCACATGAGACTGCACACTTAACCCTCATGCATTATGTTGTGCATAAAGGCTGCAGGACTACGTGCAACCACAGTTATGCACACACTTCGTGCATAACTATGTTTATTTTGTGTACTTGTGCATACAAATGCACAATTTTGTGGATAGTTATGTACGGAGCGGTCTATAACCATGGTTGCGCGTAATCCTACATAACTATGCACCACCAATGCACAACGGTTCAGTGTGTGCCTTTTGCCTAGTTGGCACTTGGCACGCGGATACCCGTGCGCCTCACACCGGCGTACTCGTGCGAATTTTATTGCCTACTTATCTGGCAGCACTTGCACTGACCACGGGACAGGCAGTGCGCGGTGGGTGGGTATGAGTAGTACCCACTCCCAGCCCCCTTACCCCTATCTAACGAGCACCCCCCCCCCCCCCGGCCAAAGGCGGTGCAGCACAGCAGGGACTGCTTCGCGCCTTGTCTAACACGGCCCAGATAGATCGCGTGCGTTGAAATTTCCGGACGAGAGATAAGTCACCCAGTCGCGCGCGGATCCCGAATAAACGCGCGCGCTCTGTCAGTACAAATGTGTACATTGTATACTTTAAATAAAGTATACATGCCGTGTATACTTTAAATAATGTATACATACCGTGTATGCATTTATATGTGTATACATGCGCATGTATACGTTTATAAATGTATACATACCCATGTACACTTTGCAAAGAACACACATGCTGCTGTCACCTAACAGGCCATGTACACTTTGAAAGATGTGTACATGGTCATGTATACACTTATTAAAGTGTACATCAGCATGTGTACATTTATTAAAGTATACATGGTGATGTATTCATTTATTAAAGTGTACATGGCATGTATACTTTATTTAAACACACATTTGTGCTAACAGAGCGAGGAGATGAAGCGCCAAGAGTTCATCCTCCGGTCGGTCCAATGATCTCGCGGGCCGTGCCGGGCCGGGCCGGGCCAGTGGCCACTCGGGGCCACACGCCCGGCTTCCTGGAACCGTCCCGCTATATTGGTGTCTGCTCCGCCGCTACTGCCGCTGCCACTGCTGCTGCCACTGCCACTGCCACTGCCACTGCCACTGCTGCTGCCGCTGTCCCCACGTGCATCTCAACACAGTCCAAATGACATCATTCCTGGCATCCGAGCCACCGGCCTTCTATACGGGGTGCGGCGGGGGGAAAAATGCGGTTTTTACGCCACCCAGAGAACCATTTTAGTTGATACAACCAAATCAGGGCCGTAGGAAACAAAATCTAGTTCTTGAAACCGACTAAATTTTAGTACCCACATTTTTGACTCAATATGGTCGAATCAACAAAAACTTTGTTAAACTGACTAAATTATTTTATCAGTACGAACAAAATTTAGTTCACAGAGCTAAAATTTGGTCGGTTTTAAATGTAGTTCCCTGGACTAAACGGTTTTCTGGGTGCGCTGTTGCTGTGAGCAAGTTCAGCATTTTACATTTGAAACATCTGCGACTAGCAGGTGTCGCAGCAGAACGGACGCCGCTAAGCGAGGTCGCGTCGGCCGCCCACCCGTCGTTTCGACATAGCTTTTTTTTCTACGATCAAATTTCACATCGTACCGTAGGCATATTTACTGATGGAACACACTCATCCACACCCACGCAAACCTTCATCCACTCAGAGTTGAATCGCGTGTGTAAGACTGCTATACAATGTAAACACTAAATGTGAAGGTACTTCTATGTACAATATTCTACATAATTTTGCACCAATTTGTACAGCAACATGTGTGAACAAAAAACTCTGTACATACATATGTACTACAGGTGCATAATTCTGAACAAATTTTTAGATAATTCTACATTTGTCATTCAGTCCATTATTAAGCACAAAAAAAAGATGCACATAAACATTTGGTGTGTAGAGCACCCCTGCCCCACATTACCAAAAGTAGAACACCCGCGGCGCTCCCTCTACTTCAACAAGGTAGGTGGCATTTGTAGAGCACCGTATGCTACTAGATGTGAGGCAGGGCTGCTCTACATTAGCTAATGTGTAGCAGTCTCACACTTGAGTTCACACACCGCAGGAAAGCTGTCAAGCACTCTAAAAATATCCTCGTAACAAGTGATGTTGTAAAGTAATGATCGGCGTCGTAAATTTACGAAAGCCAATAATTTATGTTCGTTTAAGAATGACAAGTCAATAGCAAGTGTCATCACAATTTTTTGTAATTTTACAATTTAACTTTACGACACTTCTCAAGGACAATTTCCCCTACAAATATTTCTCAGAGTGAGTTCTCGATCCCTGTTACATTCATTGACCTTAATCATTGGGCGCACATGACCTACGCGTCAGCCTAACCTTACCTCGTCGCGAGAGCGGGCCCGGCCAGGGCGAGGACCGCGGCGGCGAGCACCAGGAGGAGGGCCGTCGGGGCGCGCGCCATGGTGCAGGGAAGGACCAGGAAGACGCACTGGCGGGGCGGGGCGGGGCGGGGCGGGGCGGTGTTGGCGTTGCGCGCGCGCGGTGCGGCGGCCGGGCGCCAACTGATAACACTCGCGGTGCTCCGCTCGCCTCACGCCGCGGTCGCGGTAGGCTCGGCTGCTCGGGTGTGGACGGTGCTTCGCGCCGGGCGGGGCGGGCGGGACAGCACTGGGCAGCACTGGCCAAGAAGCTCCACTAGCCAATGAATGGGAGGAGACGGCGGGCTGCCAAAGGCTTATGTATCCCGGTGGCCCCGCCCCGCCCCGCCCCGCCCCGCCCCGCCCCGCCCCGCCCCGCCCCGCCCCGCACGGGTCCGGATGCCCGCCGCTAGGCCGGCCGGCGGACCGGCCGGCGCTCGCCGTCAACCCCGTGCCCCCTCCACCCGCCCCCCCCTCCCCATTTCCCCTGTCCGTTTTAAGGCGGGGGAAATGGGGAACCCTTCAAATTTTCACGCGATACACACTGGCTGGAAATGCACTTTTTCGTTCATATCGTGCATACAAACACACAAATTTATGAACAAAATCGTGCGTATTTCTGAATAACATTGTAAATACATCTGATCATTATTGTTCCTATTGATTATTATTATTCCTATACTTATAAATTTTTGAAGATCTATGTGCAATATTCTACATAATTACGTACGTTGAGTTCCTAAAGCTGTATATAGCTGCATATGAAAAAGTGCATTTCGAGTTAGTGTGTAATGGCGTGAAGTTTTCTTTAATTTCACCCCTCTGCACGCCCGTAGTTTAATGTATTGAATCAGCATAGGACGTTGTTGAATTTTTTTTTGTTGAAAATTACACCATTTGATAGGGAATTTTTCGTACTATCAAAACATAAAGTCGCCGAATGACCAACTGCGATACGTGGTTTGACTGGAATCCTGCAACGTTTAGTGGTTTGACAGCAGTTCACAAATCCAGTAACAGAGAGTCGTGGATTTTGGCACTTAATTTGACTCGGTTATGCACTAATTGATCCTTTTGGTCCCATGAACGGCCATGGGCGATGAACTGTATGGAATGTACGATCATTTTTTATTTTTTTTTAGTAAGCCGATGCGGCCCAAGGTTTCCGGCCATGCAGGAGCAGGTTACTGCAGTTGTAACGAACGGGCGAGGCCGCTGAGGCCATCACGGGCACACAGCCGCGCTGCAGTATATGCAACTGCAGTCGGAGTTTTGTTGCAGACTAACAAAACACGACAGGGCTAAAGTGGACGTCGAGTGAACTCCGCACACTGTATAAGCAAACGACATGACACTTCCTGGACTTATGATCAATTACAAACGCTCGTTCTTCGACCCTAAACCAGGGTTTAGTCACTAACTAACGTAGTACATTTTCAAGCAGCGCTCGGCGGCGGAACGGGGCGGGGCTCGCGGCTGATGCGAAAAAGTAAACACAAGAAGACAAGTTCATAAAACTAAAATAAAGTATCAAGTGGCGCTAGGCGCGGCGGGCGGGGCGGGGCGGGGCGGGGCGGGGCGGGGCGGGGCGGGGCGGGGCCGGACGCACGCATCACATCTCTGTTGCGCCTCGGACGGCCTTCACCTTTCGCCGGCCGGCCGGCGCTCGGCAGAAGCCTATTTGGGCACCGATCGAAAGGCAGCGGCCTGCGGCCTGCCTGGCCTACTGTGCGGAGCCGTCACAGCCTCATAATATTCGCTCTCAAATAACTGCCAAACAAAATTTTCCACGTCGAAATTTCCTGTCTGAGGAAACGTTAAGCGTGCTAATGTGAGCTGCCGACAAGAAGACGACACTCCATGACAGTGTGCGGCGCCCGGCTACGGTCACACGGGGCGGCGGTGTCCCGCCCCACCCCGCTCCGCCCCGCCCCGCCCCGCCCCGCCCCGCCCCGCCCCGCCCCGCCCCGGGGTCCATCCCAGCCTACACGTGCGGCAAAAAAATACTGCCACGGGTACGGGTTCACAGAGGAAAACATTTACTCGACTGCGATACAGGCACGTTCCGTCTTTCCAAATCGCCAGCTGTCCTGTCCTATCCCCGTCTCGTCCCGCCGCCCCGCCTCGCCTCGTCCCGCCCCGCCCCGCCCCGCCCCGCCCGGCTACTACGTGTATAATGCGATGAAGAGGTCTCGTGGCAGATAAGTGGATAAAAGGGCAAGCGAACGGTCACTATCTCCGTGGAGACAGCGCGGGTGCTCCCTGCGGTACTCGGCGGTACCCAGTCTCTGCGCCACGGGTAGTGCTCTCTCTCTCTCTCTCTCTCTCTCTCTCTCTCTCTCTCTCTCTCTCTCTCTCTCTCTCTCTCTCTCTCTCTGTCACACACACGGGGTTGAGCTCTGGGCTTCTCGGTATACGTAGGGCACGCGGCGAGTATCGAGTACCGCAGCAGATTATTAGGTGTAATTCTTATTCTGTTTGTCACGTTACGATACTGGTGATGGAGTGACGGCGGGGGACGAAACAACTCTGACATTTTTGCACACCTTGTAGCACGGAAAAATTCCAGAAAATTCCGAAAACTTCGGAAAAATTCTGGGGAAAAATCGACGAAAATTCGGATAAATTCCGGTAAATTCAGAAAAAATTACAGGAAAATACAGAAAAATTCAGGGCAATTCAAAGCGAAAACTGCAAAATAAAAAAAAATTAAAAAAAATTTACGATCATTTAGAAAAATGCACAAAAATACACGACACGTGTACACCACAATTTCGATTTGTTTCCCTGGTCGCGTGACGGGACAGTAAAAGACAGGTGTTTTGAGAGGCAGACAGATAGACAGACGCGAGGCGCCCGCCCGCCGGCTAAGCCTCGGCACGTGCAGTCCAGTTAGCGCCAGTAGCGCGGTAGAAAGTGTGCTTCAATGCGCTTAAACATATTAGGCAGGTTCTCAGCCTGAGGGACACGGGGCCCCTCGCCACGCCCGGCCCCGCCCGGTCCGGTCCGCCCGCCCCACCCGCCCCGCCCCGCCCCGCCCCACCCCGCCCCGCACGACACGGAGAGGCCGTATTTCAGCAATGAGTGCTGCAACAGGTCATCATATACCTACGTCAGTCATCAGTCAGCTCCTAACTTTAATCCGGACGAATCTAGAAATATCCAGATACATCCGAATACACACGTGCAAGGCAAAAACGACGATATCTTGGTCTTGGCAGCTTCGTCAGGTCCCATCTTAAATTCCCACGAGGCTGCTTGAAATCCAAGACGTTTGCTTATAAACCAGGTCGCTTTTTTTTTTTTTTTTTTGCCGTGCGCGACACGCGCCGCGACTTGGGCGCGACCGCATTAACAGTTACACAGTTACAGCAACACGAGTCCGCGGCGCCGCGTCGCATTGGTACAGTGTAGCGATGGACTTGGGAAAACAAAAACATGAGCTTAAAAATAGACTCCAGCAGCAGGCCCGGGTGAGGCCGCGCGGGGCGGGGCGGGGCGGGGCGGGGCGGGGCGGGGCGGGGCGGGGGCGGCACGTGCGTCACCAGGTGCATTGGGCAGGACCAGGGCCACCACGCCGCAGCACGCCGGCCTGCAGCGCGGCGCAGCCTGGTCCTCCAGGCCTGGCCCGGCCCGGCCCGGGTCAACCAGTTTAAAAAGTGGAACAACGCACCGGGCACCAGGCCGGGCCGCTGCAGCGAATACTCACCGAAGGGGACGGCACGTGCAGAATGGATGAGGAGCGGGGGAGGAGGGGGAGGGGAGAGGGAGGGGAGGAGAGGGAGAGGGGAGAGGAGAGGGAGAGGGAGGGAGAGAGAGAGAGAGAGAGAGAGAGAGAGAGAGAGAGAGAGAGAGAGAGAGAGAGAGAGAGAGAGAGAGAGAGAGAGAGAGAGAGAGAGAGAGAGAGAGAGAGAGAGAGAGAGAGAGAGAGAGAGAGAGAGAGAGAGAGAGAGAGAGAGAGAGAGAGAGAGAGGCGACAGGCGCCAGCGCACCAGCAGTGGCGCCCCCTCTCCACCCCGTCCCCTCCCCGCCACCGCTCCGCCCCCTCAGCCTCACTTTCGCTCCTGACAGCGACGACCCTTACACACACATACCCAAAGCGACGCAGCAGCGTGGCTCGCTGGCCTCTTTGCATGCCATACCTCCAGCATTTCTGCTTGCAACGGCACCACCATTTTTGCATTAAGAAAAAAAGAAAAAGAAAGAGAAGAGTCGCCGAAATGTTGTCCTGCAAAGAGGCCGCGGAAAGTTTTCGAGAAAGTGCAACGGGGAATTAGTCTCATGTTTTGTAGCTCGGTCAAGACCTTGAGGAGGACGTTGGACACGGTCTTGAGAAAAACTGGGACTTAATGTGCTACTGCACCGCAGTTCCATTCAGTGGAATAACCAAGATTTGTCCCTGGAGAAGAAGACATGCATTGTCACTCGCTCACTTGCATATGTTCTCACTCGCAAAATTTTATACAGCCATACTTATGCACACGATTGTGCATAAGGGGCAGAGTTAAGCATAGTTATGTAAAAAATTTGTATGCATAATTCTGTGGTATCAGGGTAAACTGTCGTAAGTCCACAGTGTGGAGGAGGAAAAGTGGACTTACGACAGTTTACCCTGTTAGCACAGAATTATGGTTGTTTAGATTCCTAATTCACAACATAGCGCATGCAAGGGTTGAGTTTGCTACTCACGCGTGCGTACGGAAAGAGAAGGGAGAGAGAGGGAGAGAGAGAGGGAGAGAGAGAGGGAGAGAGGGAGAGAGAGAGAGAGAGAGAGAGAGAGAGAGAGAGAGAGAGAGAGAGAGAGAGAGAGAGAGAGAGAGAGAGTGAGAGAGAGAGAGAGAGAGAGAGAGAGAGAGAAAGAGAGAGAGAGAGAGGCGTTCCCGTCCAGTCCCGGCGGGCCCAGCCGTTCTGACACGTGCACACGCGCCGCGCCAGCGCCTCATGCCGCGTACAGTAGAGCAGGGCCGGGGACCTCACCGATACATATGGATCTCTGCTAGCGTGGCGCCAGCAGCCCGCCCCGCCCCACCCCGCCCCGCCCCGCCCCGCCCCGCCAGCTCCCAGGAGCGGGAGTGATGGCCCGGCGCGCCCCGGCGCAGCAGAGAGGTGCAGCAGCGGCGTGGCGGGGCGTGGCGGGGCGTGGCGGGGCGTGGCGGGGCGTGGCGGGGCGTGGCGGGGCGTGGCGGGGCGTGGCGGGGCGTGGCGGGGCGTGGCGGGGCGTGGCGGGGCGTGGCGTGGCGGGGCGTGGCGGGGCGTGGCGGGGCGTGGCGGGGCAAAGGCGGGGTGTGACGGGGTAGGTCGTTCCACGTGAAGCAATGGCATCGGGATAGAAAAAAGGACCGCAGGGAATTGCGCGGGTGTGACGTACCCGGGTACACACTAAACCGCACTAAACCCTTAGGCACTATGTCGTGCATAAGCCTTGCAGTATTTTGAACAACCATAGCTTTGCGCAATATTTAATTTTTCCTGCATAACTATATGCTTAACTCTACCCCTTATGCACACCTTTGTGCATAGTTATGTACAATGTGTGCATAGTAATGCATAGTGTTTTGTGCATAACTACGGTTGTATAAAATTGTACATAACGATGCGAAAATCGCACATATAAGGGTTTAGTGTGTCCAATATATATATGTGAATCAGTGCATACGCGATGTAGTAAGGTATACCTTACGCGTACCGGGTGCACCGGGTGTAGAAAAAACCGTACCGTAACCTTGGGTCAATTGTGACCTGGTTCTCTCAAGTCAAGTAAGCTGCAATGCCCCCAGGGCAATCGCGACAGACCCACCAAACCGCTGTCACTATGGGTGTTTGGGTCTCTTCACGTGGAGCTCGTGGCGGGACGGGGCGGGGCGAGGCGGGCCGAGCCGGGGCGGGCCGGGGCCGGGGCCGGGGCCGGGGCGGGGCGGGGCAGACCTCCACGTGCTGCCTAACCACGACGCCCAAGGTTCAAGGCACGTCTGGATAAGTCTAGACACGGGTCAGCGGAGGGCGCGGAGTGGCGGAGCGGGGCAGGGCGGGGTGGGGTAGGGTGGGGCGGGGCGGGGCGGGGTGGGGTAGGGCGACGGGGCGGGGCGATCGGCGAGAGATGACTCTGGTTGCCAAGTCATTACGCGTAGTGAGACGTGCAAGAAGAGACGGGCGGGACGGTAGTCATCACTCATCAAATTCTCACGCCTTCCCGTTTATCTGCTCCTAAGCAATGAAGTGATACGCAATGAAGACAGGAAGAAACGCTGGTACCTCTGACTGATCAAAGGAAATGTCTTTTCATAGTGGACAATTTTTTCAGCTTCACCGTTAAGGGGACTAGCGCCAAGTCTCCCCACATACACATAACTAAGTCTCCCCACAGACACATGTCTACAAAATTACAAGAATTACGCTGAATAACACTGCAGGTTTTCATCAGTGAAAATCATCCAATAAGTTTGAGCGGGCTTTCTCTTCCATTCTGAAAGGTGTGGTAAAGGGGTGAGTGAGTAGGCAGAGCCCGCAAACAGGCTATCTAATCAAATCGCGTCAAGTCAAGGTGCCCTCAGCCCAGAGTAACGCACGTGGCGCCTCTCTCTCTCTCTCTCTCTCTCTCTCTCTCTCTCTCTCTCTCTCTCTCTCTCTCTCTCTCTCGCACCCACGGGCGGACGCATACTAGCACGCACACAGAGCGAGCCTTCCATTCCGTTTTGGCGCCAGAACGTAAGATGCAAATGGGGCAATAACTCAATGACCCACAGTTCGTTTGCATTATTCGACAATATCTTGGCGAGCGGTAGACTTATTTTTGCCGTCAGTACAGCTATTAAATAGACACGCCAGAGCAGCCAGCCAGTCTATTTTTCGACTCCGATGAAATAAAAGGTTCATTTTCCGCGAACGCAACGACTACACTGTAAGAAAATTAATTTGTAAATAAACAAAATATATCTGGTAATAGAGTGTTCAACTGGCACACACTTACAAGTGTTTAACATAGTGTTGAACACTTTTAGTATGCTTACCTAAAAAAAGTCATATATTTTCTATGAGGTGGCTAACCTATAAGACCAATAACACATGATGGCTTATAGGAAATACATGGACTAAAAGTGTTCAACAACGTGTTCAACACTTTGTAAGTGTGTGTCACTTTAGATTACAGTGCAGTTTTAAAGCAAAAAAAAGTGCGCGCGTTACGCTGTGTCGACCATATTGAGTCAAAAAGATACTAAAATTTATTGTTCATAAACATGCAGGATTTTAAGCAACCATAAGAGTATGATTTCATGTATCAACTAAAATGGTTCTCTGGGTGTAGGAAATACATGGACTAAAAGTGTTCAACAACGTGTTCCACACTTGTAAGTGTGTGTCACTTTAGATTACAGTGCAGTTTTAAAGCAACAGAATGTGCGCGCGTTACGCTGTGTCGACTTTACTCTACGTGACGTACGTTCCCGCACCCAAGTTCACACACCCCTTTGAGTCGCTCATTCCAAAACTTCATTCCCTCTCCAAGCGCACTCTCTGAAATCTAGCGCACATTTTTTCACTGATTGGTGTGTATAACACCTCGGTACTTTTTCATTTAGAGATGTGAATAGCCAGACTGTGCAGCTCATAATGAGCAGACATTAAAATCCCTCCCCCTCCCCGTCCCCACCCCCACCCCCTGTGCCTTTCACACGCGGCCGGGCCGAGCCGGGCCCGCCTCATTTTGGGAGTAGTTCGTTACGCGGAGGTCGCGAGGCGAGCTGCATTGGCGTTTCAGAGATGGTCGCATGGGCCTGCCCCGGGGCGCCGGGGTGGGCCCCGCCGGCTCCCTGGCCGCCACGCCACGCCACGCCGCGCCGCGCCACGCCACGCCACGCCACGCCACGCCGCGCCACGCCACTCGCGCCTCTGACCCGCTGCACAGCGACATTTTCGCGAAAATGAAACCATTCCGCCCTCCATAAATAATGAGCGCCCCGCCAGCAGGCCCGGTGTGCCCGCGGCCCGCCGCCACGGCCCTACTCATTGCGATACGTATTGCTTTACCTTTAATGAAATGAAATAGAACGCAGAAGGGAGAGGCAGGGCAGGGCCCGGGCTGCGGGGCCTCGCTGTAAATGCGTTCCCTCCCGCCTCAGTGTCAACGCTTTAATGCCCCCGCCCCGCCCGGGACTCCCGTCTTCTGCTCTGCACGGCGCTGTGCGGAGAACGGTCGCCGAGGGGGCAACCACTCGTGAAATCCTGTGTACAAACCTGCGGAAATCTCGATGAAATCCTCAGAAATCTCGATGAAATCCTCGGAAATCTCGATGAAATCCTCGGAAATCTCGATGAAATCCTTGAAAATCTAACTGAGAAATCTCATGAAATCTCATTGAAATCTTGTGGAATCTCATGAAATCTGAGATAAATTCTGTGAAATCTCATGAAATCTCTCAAAATCTGAGAGAAATCTTGTGGAATGAGTAGAAATCCCGTGTACACTAGGATGGGGAGTGGTTGCCCCCACGACGGTCGCTCGCCATCAGGGCAAGGTAGACAATAAGGCGCCCAAACCAGGCCCCTACTCTCGCCCCTACTACACACTGAACCCTTATGCATTTTTTGTGCATATAGTTATGCAGCAGAGCGTGCACCCAGAAAATCGTTTCCTTAAAACTAGGAAAAATTTCCTTACGTTTCGGTTTTTTTCTTTCAGTCAAGGAAATTTGCCTAAAATGGACATAAAGAAATGTTTCTCTTATTTTTAAGAAAAGTTTTCCTTATTTCAAGGGAAATTCTTAAAGTTAAGGGAATATTTACGTTAAAACGATGGCATTTCTTTGAAATTAAGAAAAACTTTCCTAATGTTTTTTCAAGGAAACACTTTTCTGGGTGTGCAACCATCGTTATGCACATCGCACCGTGCATAACTATGCACGAAATGGTGCATTCATATGCACAACTGTACACAAAATAAACGTACTTATGCTTAATACTTGCGCAATGCGCATAACTATGGTTGCACATATTCCTGCAGCCCTTATGCACAACATAATGCATGAGGGTTTAGTGTGTAGGCAGCACCCTAGCATAGGTGCGTACATGTTACCTAGTAGGCAGGCGCAGATGCAGCCTCTTTCTCTCTGTAACTTTCTTCTCCATTTCCAGTGATATCGCTCCTAATCACACATTTCGGAGGAAATTCGGAGGGCACTAGTTTAGTAGCACACTAATCTCTTATGCACGATTTCAGCATCGTTTTGCACAATTTAATGCAACTATAGGGTGTAGGACTTTAAGGTGCAGCAGGCAGGCGGCTGCTCACGGCCAGGCACCGCCACGCCCAGCCCCGAGGACGAGGTGATCTGCAGGTCCGGAAAATTCCACGGTGTAATGAAAAAGCGTTAGCCTCCATTATGAAAACAAAGCAAAGCCCCGCTTAAAAATAAATAATTGCAGGCGCAGACGTGTCTGAGCCTCGTATGAAATTGTACGCCGACTCAGTAAGAACGAATGCAACTAGCTGGACGAAGACGCGGCCGGGTCCGCCGCGCCCAGAGAGAATTTCTCAAGTCCACACACTAAACCCTTATGCACGATTTTTGCATCGTTATGCACGATTTTATAAAACTATGCACAAAATTTTATGCATGACTATGTACATAATTATGCACAAATTTGTGCATAAGGGACGGAGTTAAGCATAGTTATGCAGAAAAAAATTGTGCATGGTTATGGTTGCTTAAAATCCTGCAAGGCTTATGCACAACAAAGTGCATAAGGGTTTAGTGTGCACACTGCAAATTCAAGCGTGGAACATTCATACGCAAGGAAGCGTGGAACACTCAAGTTCCACGCATGGAAACGTGGAATAGTACTTGAGAAATTCAAGTCTTTTGCACTCGATTCAAGTACTATATTGCACTTGAAACCAGAACACGCTTTTCTGTGAGCGGCCGGGGCAAGTCGCGGGAGACAGATCGCTCGACGCGCGACCGTCAGTGCCGTCAGAAAAGTAGGCAATAAGGCGCCCAAACACAGTGGATGAGTTAAGCGGGCTTTATCCGCGCCTGCCTACATAGCAGCACCCTTAGCACAGGTGCGTCCGTATTGCCTAGTAGGCAGGCGAGGATGCAGCCCGCTTTACTCCACCGTGTTGGGCCCGAGGGGGAAACAACTCTAAAATTTTTGTACACCTAGTAATTCAGAAAAATTCAAAAAAAATTCAGAAAAAAATCAGAAAAATTCACAAGAATTTAGGAAAAATTCGAGCAAAAATTCACAAAAATTCAATAAAAATTCACAAAAATTCACAAAAATTCACGACATTTGTACACCAAAATTCAGAGTTGTTTCCCCTCGGTTGGGCCGACTTATTGCCCATACCTTTCTGGCAACACGGGCGCAAGGCGCGACTCGAGCGTCGTCTGGATGCGCTCAGCGTCTCTTGCAGGGAGTAAACCCTGTGACGTCCTGCGAAATGGACCGTTTGCACCCCCCTCCCTTCCCCCTACACACACACACCAGATAGATAGCCGAGAGGAAATAAAATCCCCGTCGGTCGCTTACGCCCCCGGAGATAGGCCACCCAACTGACGCAAGAGTCGAGTGCTTTGCCTTGGGACCAGGCGCCTGCTCGGCACGGCAGTGCTGCTGTGTACCGGGGCGTTCTTGCAGGTCTGGCCGGGCGGGGCGGGGCGGGGCGGGGCCGGGTCACCGCCGGACGTAAACCCGTTGAACGCGAGAGGGGGCGGGGCTTAAGGGGTGAAGGTGGCGTTGATCACGTTAGGACCTCTGGCCCAAGAGCAGAGGTATCTGGTCAGAAATTCATACGACCTTACACTCGTAAAACTAAGGCCTTTCATGAAGCGTACAGTCCGTACGCCCTTCTTGAAGAGTACAAGAGCTCCTGCGCTCTTTTCCCCCCATCTAAATGCATGGGGGAATTTTCTTGAAGCGTAGTGGTATGCTTCAAGAAGGGCGTACAACTACACCTTATGGCGCCCCCACAATGGACGTTACCGAGGCGGAGCTAATGAGAGCGCCTGCGACACACTGGGTAGGCCAACCCGCCGATCAGTTGTGTGAAGGTGGCGGCCTACCCGGACAGCCCAAGCGCAGGGGAAAGCAGGAATTAAATTCCTGGTGACCAAATTTTCGTGCCATCACCTCCCGAAGAGTTCATTGTGGGGGGACCTTTAGTTTTACCAGTGTTCAAAAGAATACAATAAGAGTAGAAAGTGACATGATTTTAAATAAATTCACCACCATCCAACTACAGACATATTATAGATGCGTCTTTCTCTTTCATAACATCGATCACTAAAAACTGAGTGGCGTCTTTTGACGCCACATTTTTGGCGTCCTTTTCGCATTTGGCGTCTTTCAACGCCAGATTTTGGTGAACGCAGAAGAATATTCGCCGCACAAGGTGAGGGTGGGCAGGGGTATATAGATGGGGTGATGGATGGGACTTCCCCATGGACTGTCCGTGCGCCAGATACAAGTGCAATTCCTGAAGGCATCAGCACATGTGCGCGGCACCGCTATTCATCTCGCCTAGCCCATCTCCATATACCAAGCGCCACATTTTTCTCCCGCGCCCCGCCCCGCCCCGCCCCGCCCCGCCCCGCCCTCTAGTCCTGGCCACAGGCCAGTGGTCCAGGTCCGGCACATTCAGCACAAGATCGCATCCCGGTTCTCGGCGCGATATAATACATCACGCTATGACGGATTGTGCGGGGCGAGCCCCGGGCCGGCCGCGGGCGGGCAGCGCCGCGCCGCGTCCTAGAGGGACAAAACCGTCCACCTCCGGGTTTTTTCGAAGAGTTATTCGCGCGACTTAGACACTCCGATCAATGGGTTTATACGAGGGGGTATGCACTCACAAAACCTGTGACCCGACTATTACGTCTATTACGCTCTATTACGCCTCAAAAATATCGGGGTTCAGCTAAAAACAGCCCATAACAACCCAAAAATAGTTAAATTTCGGAGAATTTCGGCTATTACGCCACTATTACGCATACTATTACGTGTGCTATTACGGACAGAGTGACCCGACTATTACGCGAGTGCATACCCCCTCGGGTTTATAAATCCAGATGAGAAATGATGAGAAAAATGTTTAAAAATTTAATATAATTTTCTTTATTACAAACATGTTGACAACATATTCAATAAAATGTATTATCACGTTACATAAATCTTTATATACTGTATGTGCAGTTTATATACAATGAACAATATGAATACTTATTATTATTTCACTTCACTTTACAGGTTTACTTTTCCATATGATATGCAGCCCTACAGCTTTCCTTTTGAAATCGAACACACTACGCCCTTATGCATTTTTTTGAGCGTGGTTATGCTGGATGATGGGCAACCATAGTTATGCACATCACTCTGTGCATAACTATGTACAAAATTGTGCATTCATATTCACAAATGCACGCAAAATTAACATAGGTATGCATAAAATGTGTCAACAACTATGGTTGCATGTCATCCTTCAGTTCTTATGCACAACAAAACGCATAAGGGTTTAGTGGGAGGAGTAAAGAGATTGTCGGTAACATTCGTCGTCTTTTTGACATCGAAGGCGTCAAACGGACGCCAGCTTGTCCACTGACGGCCCAAACTCTTTTTACCATTTAGTTACATATTTGCAGTAGTTCGACGAGCCATTTCCTCGCCGATGGCCTAAAGACTTAATTTTGTGTCTGTTTTGCGCTTGACGCGCGCTGAACCGGACCGCGTAGTATTGCTTGGCTGCACATTTGATCAGTCTCCAGAGTAGCATGTGACTCGGGTTAATACTGTTACAACGCCATCAAGTCATGAACGACAATAAAGCTCAAGAATGGGCATACATGTCTAAGATACATTTCCTCAATCATTTCTCGCGTATGACTCAAAAAGATCTCAAGGGGTGACACTTTAAAATCACAATAAACAAAGACAGATATTATTCGCGAGAAAAGATTCGTCCAACTCGTACGAATGGCCAGCGTAGGGTTGCTACTCACCCTTAAGGGCAATTTGTTTTATTAATCAGTCTGATAGGAACCTTCAAAATATGCTGTCTACAATGAATCACAAGCAAAACCGACTCCAAACTCAATGTTGGAGCAGCCTGCAACAAATCTCAAACTGCATACACACTCGCGCATGCAAAAATAAAACTAGGTCACGCTCACTCATTCACACATCACTACAATATCTCTCTCTCTCTCTCACATACACACATACACACCACACACACACACGCACACCAGCGTCTGCCGATATGTACACTTCATTACGCTACCCAGAGGTGGAAATGCAAGCAGTGCAGTGAACGCCTCGGGGGGCCTGTAATACGCAACATCGGGCAATCTAGCACCATATACTTTCATTTCCTTCAGAAGAAAATAATAATGGCTAATATAGATTTTTGGCTTTAAAATCCACTGGTAAGAGTCTTAAAACATCGATGCAAATAATGAGTAAAATCAACCGACATAATTGTATTACATAAACAGTTTGATGTTTACCTTTTTCACCGAAAAATGGGTGATTTTACTGAATGTCAGCATCGTGTTGTTCTGCTGCATTAAGCAAAATTAATTAAAATACGACATAAATAATGGTTAAACCTACTTCGCGAGTTTAACTTCTTCGACTTAAGGACGGATTCGAAACCGCAATAAATTAAATCCATTGTGACAATGTGATGATAAAATAGCTTCCAAACTTATCTGGAATGCTTTGATGGTAGTGACTTATTGATCGACACAGTAAACATTCTTAAGTAGAACATAAAAGAGCGAAAAAGCAACTAACCTAAAACAACAAAAATCATATACTACAGTCGTTTCAGTCAAGGTACAGAACAGTGTGCTTTTTAATACTTCCTTAACCGCTTAAGGAACTATACTACTAAGTTGGCTGAGCTTCCCGTTTCTTTAGGTTCCATCCACTGGTATAAAAAGAAATGTAAACTTTAAGCTAAATTATTTGGTCCCGATAGTAGTAGATGGTCCCTAAAGAAGAGAAGATCCCCTAATGAAAACAGAAGAAGTTGTGCTCACTTCTACAAAAATAGCAGCAGACTATTCCAAAAGTCAAGTTATGAATTTGGCATGACATGGCCAGATCCACAATTATTATTACTGGTCAGTTAAAAAGAGTAATTATTCTCCAATCACAAATTTTTAAGTGCGCAAATTTTTCAGAAAAAAGACGGTTAGCACAGATAACCAGTCGCTTTGTTACTTTCGGCACACCTACTGTTTTGTAACAGCGCGATGAATTTTTTGACGAAAAATAACGACTTCAAGAGAGAAACGAAATACATCATTGACTATCATTTTCCTACAGTTTCATAAAAAATAGTCACAAAGTTCTTTTTTTCTAATAAATACTTGCGGGCGATCAACGCCTTATACGCATACTCGCGTCACGCGCGACAACATGGAAACACAAACGAAGAAGAAAAAAAAAATTAACTAATAATGAATTTAAAAGAGTTGACTCGGAGAGGACAGGCGCCGCGGCGCTCTGTCACGCACGGCGTCCGGCGCCACGCCCGAGCGCACGTCGCCACGTACGTGCAGGCGTACGTGCAGGCGTACGTGCAGGCGTACGTGCACGCGTACGCGCCGCAGGGTCCGTGCGAGCGCGGCGGCGGCGGCGGAGCGGTAACTAGGGCGTGGAGGGGGAGGGGCGCACGGGGGGGAGGTCACCGCCAGAGGCACCACCACGACGAGGACGCCGACGACGCGAGGGCGAGCACCGCGAACACGACGGGCAGCAGGTGGTGCCACCGCGCGGACACGGGCCGGCCGGCGGGCGACGCCAGGTCGTTGCAGAGGGCCGACTCTGGAGGGTACGCCGTGCAGTGGCTCTGCGGGCGAGACGGAAACACAACACAACCGTAAGTCGGACGTGGACATTAGCTTGTAACCAGCCAGAGACCGAGTTACTGTTCGATTCGGGAATTTTTTTTTTTCGTACACCAGGCATTAGAAATATTTAAGACCATTCAACAAGATAAAAATATCGAGGAAAATTGTAAAAGATTCAGGTCCTTTGTATACAAAAATTTACAGTTACTACACCGATTTCCCCTTCATTCTTTGAATCAGACTCGTCATGTGCTAATAAGCTCTCGCTCAGCGACACTGGAAAAACGAAGGTGCCACACAGCATCCCTAACGGAGTGCTACTGCGGTCGAGCCTGTACCGGGCGTTTCATAAAAGACGCAGGTGCGGGCGGGTTTGCCTACCCAAGGGGCTATGGCGCCTTACGGGGAGATCGGGTAGGCAAACCCGATCGCACCTGCGTCTTTTATGAAACGCCCGGTATAAAGGCACGATTTCTTGCTTCAAATCGAGGTAATCGTAACTCGGTAAAAGCACTAGAGCAGTGGCATCTCTGAAGCGTGCTACGTAGCACCCGACTTTTTCCAGTGTGGATAGAGAAGGGTGTCTCTTCCTGGGCGAGACTGCAGCGGACGCCACTGGCGTCTGCGCGCAAGGACCCGACTAGTCTAACCACGGCCGGTATCTGAACGGCGTACGATCCGCCAGTAACACCTCGATGCTCACCTGGACCAGCGAGGAGGCCATCCTGTCCATGAAGCTGTGGGCGAACCGCGCCGTCTCCTCGCCGCACTTGTCCTCCACGACGGTCTGCGAGCAGCGGAGGTAGTCCTGGAAGGAGCTGTAGCAGAGGAACACAGGTTAGACCAATTCGACCACTTCAATTTTTAAAAAAATAAGAAAAAACACGGCATTGATATTTTTAAATTTTGGTGATTTTCCCCCCAGAATTTCCCTGTTTTTCTCTGGGCTTTACTGAATTTTTCCTAAAATTTTCCTGAACGTTTCTAAAATCTTCAGACTTTCTCCGAAATTTTCTGCATTACGAGAGGTACAATAATCGTTTCCCGCCTGCATGAATGACTCGACTCACTCACCAGCAGAGCGTCCTGAGGTCGTCCTCGTGCTCCTTGCGCTCCAGGTCCTCCTCGGTGGCCGTGTGGTTGTGGTGGTGGCGGTAGTGGTGCTGGTGGTTGTGGTGGTGCTGCGAGTGGCGCGCCGTCCGCAGCTTCGTCTTCTGCTCCATGCGCGCCATGCGCTCCTGGTACACGTTGGAGCACACCTCGTGGTCGCTGCGCACCTCGCTCATGCACGGCGCGTGCCGCAAAAATTCTGAAAAATAAATTTAAAAAAATTGTGTGAAATAAAGGGTAAAGCAATGTTTCACTTAAGTGAAATGTTTGTAAGGGGTTACGGTAAAATTTGCCATGAGAAAAGTTGTAAAGCTACGATATCGAATTGAAAAACTACAAAATTGAATTGACACGTGGTATCGACTTATCATTCTTAAACGAGCACGAATAGGCTTTCGCAAATTTACAACATCATTAGTAAATCAGAAATTACGAGAAATATTGCAACTCTACGAATATATTTTTCAGTGTTTTTAAAACGCTGTGAAGTAATTCTGAATTACGAGTACGAGGAGGAAATGAAAAGAGAATATGAAGGGGGAGAAATTTTTCGAAGAGGAGCTCTCAGTGCTACACACCGTACTCGCAGGGAGAGAAAGACGAAAAAAAAAGACAAGAGAAAAAAAATCCACGCGAGCAGCGCATTAGGTGTGAGCGACCTGCGGCCCGGGAGCGGGAGGGGATATGTTATATGTGTGGGGTGTGCGTGATGAGAGAGAGAGAGAGAGAGAGAGAGAGAGAGAGAGAGAGAGAGAGAGAGAGAGAGAGAGAGAGAGAGAGATGAGGAAGGGGCTGGGCGTGAGAGCACCCGGCGGGTAGGCCAGCCCGGCGCGCGCGCGTGTGGAGCGCGCTGCCTACCTCGCCCGGCGCCCCCGCTCCGCCCGCTCCACGCAGCTGACCCTCACCTTCTCGGTACTCGCCGTCCTGGCAGAGGTCGTGGATCACCTCGCTCGTGCCGTGGTACAGCTGGTGGAAGTGCGCCCGCTGCTGCTGGTTCATACACAGCCGGGTGAAGCGGTCGATGCACAGCACGCCCTCCGTCAACTTCCTGCAACACACACACAAAAAATAAAAACACGGAACTGAATACAACCATATGCATTTCCAGCGCGATGCGCAACAGTCAACAACACTGACAAAGATTGTAGTACCGGGTCCAGGAAAATTATGGCGGAAGATGTCGTACAATTACAGTTCAGGATTGTAAATTTACAAACACTATGTATCAGCTTGGAATCGAGTGACGAGCAACAGTGGGAGGTTGTACCGGGCGTTTCATAAAAGACGCAGGTGCGGGCGGGTTTGCCTACCCAAGGGGCTATGGCGCCTTACGGGGAGATCGGGTAGGCAAACCCGCCCGCACCTGCGTCTTTTATGAAACACCCGGTACATGTTCGACACACTTTGTAAATGATAAATTACAAAATATATCGTACATGTACATATTGCACATATTTGTTACCATCATGTACGTCAGCCAAGGGGAAAACAACTACCAAATTCTGTGTCAGCCGGATTACTGATTGCCTGGATTACCTCCGGAATACCCCCGGCCCGGATTACTTCCTAGACTGCATTGTTTCTCCATAGGATTTCCTCGGATAACCCCTGAACTACCCCGGATCAACTCTGGATCACCCCTGGATTACCCCGCATTAACTCAGTTTTACTCGGATCACTCCTCCCGGATGAACCACACCGCTGACAGCCGTATTACCTCGGCCGTTTTCCCCCTCGGGGTCAGCGCTTCCTTAGCGATGCTGACGTCACGGCCACGGCCGCTTATATTCCAGCCCAAAAGGCCGCCACCCACGCTCCCGAGCGGGTCGCCGTAAATTTACAACATCATTATTTCTGTGGTATCAGGGCAAACTGTCGTAAGTCCACTTTTCCTCCTCCTCACCTCTCACCTTGCATGCATAGGTGAGAGGTGAGGAGGAGGAAAAGTGGACTTACGACAGTTTGCCCTGATACCACAGATTTGTAAATAAGTAATTACGAAAACTGTTGTGAATGAATGAAGATACAGTTCACAGCACTGAGAAACAGTCGTAAGTATACGGGAAACTTTTCCACGAACTCTAGAGTTGTAATTAAAAATCGTCATATTACAAGCATTACGTACCGACTTAAAATTCAATCATGCGAGCAAGATTGGGTTGTCGTAACTGCACAACATATTTCGTGAATCTACAAAGACATTTTACTCAATGAGCGGAGGGGGGGGGGGGTGCGTTTACGCACCAGGTCGCGCCATTGACCCCGCGGAGGCGGGGGGCGTGCGTACAGGGGGAGTGCGTGGGCGCGCGCGCGTGCCTGCCGGCCTGTCGTGTCCGACCGGCCGGGCCCCCCTCCACCGCCTTGCTTATTTATGCCCGTGCCCTGCCCCGGTGGACGGGACGGGATGGGGGACGGCCGCCCGCCTAGCTGTCGCGCTGGCCGCTGACAGCCCCTCCCCCGCCGCCCCCCGTGAACAAGGAGACCCCTCATGCATCCGGCGTGTGTAGGGGAGCTAGGCGACATGGCGGGGCGGGGCGGGGCGGGGCGGGGCGTGGGGCGGGGCGCGGGCGAGGCGCACAGCCAACGCGATCCACCTGATGCGACGACCGTCGCCCACAGTCTACACCTTGAGGCTCACCCCCGCCCCACCCCGCCCCGCCCCACCCCACCCCGCCCCGCCCCGCCACGTCCCGCGAGGCAGCGCGCGCTATCACCGCCCTCCACAATTTCAATCAGGACAGCCGCCCACGCGCTGGCGGAACTCGCCCCGCCCCACCCCACCCCGCCCAGCCCCGCCCCGTGCTCTGCCAAACAGCTGAAGGCCTGCTTGGCACTCTACTCAATCACTAAGCCCCGCCTCGCCCCGCCCCGCCACCTTGCCTGCGGTCTGGTCTCATTGCCTGGGCGGACCTGTTCATCGTCCGAGCCGTCAGAGCGCGCCCCGCCCCGCCCGCGGTGTGATCCCTCCGGGACGCCGCCACCGGATCCTTTGAATCCCATCCCGATGAGTGAGTCGCGTTCCGCACGGCTGGCCAGGGCCCTGGCCCTCCTCCAGCAGGTGCGATTACAGGAAGACACAGAGAGAGAGAGAGAGAGAGAGGGAGAGAGAGAGAGAGAGAGAGAGAGAGAGAGAGAGAGAGAGAGAGAGAGAGAGAGAGAGAGAGAGAGAGAGGGAGAGAGAGAGAGAGAGAGAGAGAGAGAGAGAGAGAGAGAGAGAGAGAGAGAGAGAGAGAGAGAGAGAGAGAGAGAGAGAGAGAGAGAGAGAGAGAGAGAGAGAGAGAGAGAGAGAGAGAGAGAGAGAGAGAGAGAGAGAGGCCCACAATAAAGGTAAACGGAATGAAGAAACGCAAAGAGGCACCGTCCCGTCCGCGCGCCGCCCCTCTCTGCCATGCCACAAGTACGGGTATTCGGAAATAATATAAGAAAAAATGAAGAACATAAAACAGGGCTCTGCTGCGCTGTGACCTCTTGAGCGCGACCACCCGGCCCTCCCGTCGTCATTATGGGAATAAGATTCGCCTCGCCTCTCCTCTCCTCCGGGTCAGCATCTCGGAATTAGGCCCACAGGTCAGAGAAACAAGCCACCCCCGCGCCGCGGCCGGAGGAGAAGAACGTCAAAAGGCAAAAATGTATTAATCGGACTAATGGAACATGCTTTCCGGACCACACTGTAAGATTAGAAGTCGTCACGCTACGACAAAGTCAGAGCTAAATTTTACTCTTGAAATGTCCGTCACAATTGTGACACATAAAATGTGTTGAAAATTGACCATAGTATGTAAAATTACCCCTCACGTCCTCTAGAAAAATTACAAAATCTACTGTAGAGTCACTCATACTTTTAACAGTAAATGGGTGCAATAAATGAGATGAATAACCAGATCATTTCTGTTGAATGACAAATGGTTCATCACAGTGTGACGAGCGGTTTCTTCTCAGCCCTTGAGAGGACCAATTCCAAGCAATATTTATCGTCACGTGACGCCGTCCTGCCGAGGGGTCGACCACTTGGATATTCCATGTACACATTGAAAAATATTCCAAAAATATTCCAGATATTCCAACATATTCCAGTCCAAAAATATTCCAAATTTTCCAAAAACATTCCTAATATTCCAAAAATATTCCAAATATTCCAACATGTCCCTGATATTCCAAAAATATTATCCCACATTTTCCTGATATTCCAGATTGTTCTACATATTCCAAATATATTCCAGATATTCTAACTGGAATATATTCCATGTACACAAATATTTCAAGTGGTCGACCCCTCGCGTCCCGCCGGCACGTCCCGCTCCGCTCGCCCATACCGTGACCTGATAGCCGCTAGCCAGAGAGACGATGTCTCAGGGCGCTCTCAAGAGCGTTACGGACGGCGGTCGGACGGACGACAAGCATGCGGCAGACGGACGGACCGCTTGTTGCAGCGTCACACCGGCCTGCCTCCCATCCCCTCGTCCAGGACACCCAGACCGTCCTTCAGGCCCCTCCAGACCCTACACACTTCACACGCTCAAGTTGTGCTCGCCTCCGCCAGAGTGGTGCTGGGCTCGGAGACACCCCCGGCCCGGCCCGGCCCAACCCAGCGATACCACTTGAAGCGAGCCTCTCCGCCCCGCCCCGCCCCGCCCCGCCCCGCCCCACCCCAGCCTACTCTGGCAGTGGACCAAAGCCCGCCCTACCCGTCCCCTTCTCCGGAGATCAGCGCAGTGAGAATCAATTTATTCCAGCTCGGTTGGCAGGAAGCAAGAGAGAGAGAGAGAGAGAGAGAGAGAGAGAGAGAGAGAGAGGGGGGGGGAGGGGGGAAGGGCAGCCAGATGCTGGGAGGGGTGATCTGGCCATTTGGAGAGGGCTGCCGTGCGGAGGTGGGGGGGAAAGGGGTCCAGAAAGGGAGGGCGCTCCGTGACCAGAACAAGGCCGGCCCTGATTGGCCGCAGAGCGCGAGGTGCAGGTCACGTGACGCATACGCTGAGACAGCACGCCCCGCCCCGCCCCGCCCCGCCCCGCCCCGCCCCGCCCCGGCCAGCAGCATGTGTTTGCCCTGCTCTTCACCCGACAGCTTGCGAGACTAGGAAGGAGGTGGTAGGGGGTGCGCGGGGGGGCAGGGGGAAGGTCACCTCCCCGAAAAACCACTCGCCCCCAGCCCGTCCCGTACCCTCACGCCCCCGCCCTCAGGTCACCGAGACCCTCAGGGGCTCAACACCTGGCGCACAGCTGCAGCCGCCCATGGCGGCGTGGAGCGCCATCTGATCTGCCCAGGCCCGCCCGGCCAGCGCATCGGCAGATGGGGCTGTAAGGCTCATCTCCGACACGACTTCTATCACACTGCACCGCCGCGGAAATGGCGTCGCTCTCGTCTGGAGGGAGGATATGGCAGATCAGAATTGCAAGATAAGAAGACAAAAACTTGAATACACCTGTCTGAGGCAGACGAGTATCTCCGCCTGTCTACTCCTAGGCAAAAGGGAGTCTCATTTTTGTAGAGAGTTTGCCTGGTAGGTAGGCGGAGATACCCGTCTGCCTCACACAGAGGTGCATTCGTGGGAATCTTCGCCTAGATATCTGGCAACACTGTGGCAGATTCTGCAGCTGCAGCAACAACACCATCCTCGAAGTACGACGACAACAAGCAGGGGTAAGGAAGGCGTGCGGTCAGGTCAGCAGGTATGGGGGGGGGGAGGAGGGGGGGGGGGGTAGCGCCGCTAGAGGCCGGGTGGAACACATCCTTACATCTCACCTCGTAAAGCGTGCACCCCAGGCGCCCCGCTGCGCGCATCAGACGTGAGCCTGGCCGGGGCGGGGCGGGGCGGGGCGGGGCGGGGCGTGTGAAGAGTCTGCAGGAGACCCCGTGGGGTGGATGCATACGGGGTGCACGGGGCGGTGCACGTATGTGGCGAGGAGGAGGAGCGTGGCTTGCAGGGAGGAGGGAGGGGAAGCCAGCCCGCCAGCGCGCTGTAAAACTCGCATATGGGGCAGAGAGGGCTGCAGTGACAGCAGGTGGAACTAGCGACACGATGCCGCGGGGCCAGACAGGCGACCGGGGCGGGGCGGGGCGAGGCAGGGCGGGGCAGACAGGACACTGAGATCCAATCTGCCCGCCCAGTCAGCGGCCTCGCTTTCCCTTTCCGTTTTCCTTTCTTTCCCATTTTGCAATAGTCACAGAGTCACGTGGACATCCGCCCCGCCGCGCCACCCCTCACTCGGCCGCGGTCGGCGGCCACTGCAATTCCAGGACCGGCTCATACGGTCAGCACAGGGGCCAGGCCGAGCCGCGGTCCACCCTGGACTGGACGGCAGCAAAAGGATTCCAGGAGGGGACTATTTTAGAAGCGGGTCCTGCTCCTGCTCCAGCCGGCCACACACACGGGACGTGCGTCTCATCCGATATGCGTCCAGGCGGGCAGGCGGGCAGCCTCCAGCGTCTCTCCAGCTCCAGTTCCAGCTCTGGGAAGGCCGGCCTTCGTTTAGTGCTCTCTTCTCTCTGTCAATACACCGAGGAGCGGCCCGACCCGCCCGCCCGCCCGCCCTTCCACCCGCCTGCCCGCCCGTCTGCCCACCCGCCCGCCCGCCCGCCCGCCATACCCTGACCTACCCGCTCCCCGCCACCCTTGGACCCCCAGCCAGCACCACCGCGCCCCGCCGCACCCCGCCCCGCCCCGCAGCGGCAGTGGAATCCCGTATTTATTTATTTACTTTCACCGTTTTCATCCTAGTTTGTCGCCAGCCTTGCTGACAAGATGGAAAACGAAAAAAAAAGCCCATGCAAAGAAGAAAGGTGAAAAATAAAATCGCGTGCGATTTTTGTTGAATAACCTACTTTACCGCGTGTTTAGAAACCGCGTTGTTTGAGGATGGTTATTTTTTGTTTTCCAAGAGAATTGTAAGGACAGAGTGCTTCGTAAAATTCCCTGACCAATGCAATTTTGCACAGAAAGACGTTTGTCGGGGAAGTATCGGCCTTTGAATACTCGCGGGGTCTGGAGAGACGAAAAGGTGACGAATGCATGCGCCAGCACTTCGCACATGGCAGCACTACCAGTTATGTTAAAAAAAATTGATATCTTAACTTTTTCAAAAAATAAAAAAGAATGCAAAACTTACGGGCATATCCGGTCGAGGTCGGCTCTGCTGCGGAACATGGCCATCTCCTTGTTGTCCGTGAGCAGGCTGAACGGCTGCGCGCAGCCCATCACGATCTCCTGCCGGCACATCTCATTGGCTCTGGCCGTGCAGCTCCACACTGGAAAAAAAAAACAAAATACATACGTATTAAAATTACTACATGAATAAGCGTTGAGTGGATTATTTGAACGTCAGAAGAAAAATAAATCCGCAACAACAGTAGCAGTGTGCCTGGACGCTTTAAATAAACACCAGGGTAAAGCGGGGGGTAAGAAGCCCCACGCGGCAGCACCGCGCTGCCCCGCCCCACCCCGCCCCGCCCCGCCCCGCCCCGCCCCACCGGCCGCTGGACTTGAGAATTTATTACACCGCCTCCGTCAGGGCCAGGCCGGGCCGGGCCGGGCCAAGCCGAGTTTAAGTTACACAGGTCCTATCAGAGGTTACAAGCTGTACCCACTCACATAAAATAGAAAAAGAAAAGCAAAAAGGAATAAATTAATAAATACAGGAAGGGACGGTCTCCACGTTTGTAGGTCTATATACCTAAATACAAAGGCTGACGCGGGCACTGGGCGTACGGGTAGGAAGGACAGCGCAGAAGAACAAGAAGAACAAGAAGAAAAAGAAGAGAGAGGGAGAGAGAGAGAGAGAGAGAGAGAGAGAGAGAGAGAGAGAGAGAGAGAGAGAGAGAGAGAGAGAGAGAGAGAGGGGGGGGGGGGGGTAGAGAGAGCAAAAGTGAGAAAGCTCAGCTCGGAAGCTCAGCTGAGCACTTGTCTCGGGGATGCGTCCCTGGCCCAGTCGTGTCAGACAACTTGATGATGGAGCACTACCACCAGCAGCGGCACGCTGCGAACAAAGGTGAGAGAGAGAGAGAGAGAGAGAGAGAGAGAGAGAGAGAGAGAGAGAGAGAGAGAGAGAGAGAGAGAGAGAGAGAGAGAGAGAGAATATTTCTCAACTTTTTTGGCAGAAGAAGAATCTGCTGCTGCGGACGCTTAAGTCTCATCGCTCCGCCGCCCGCTGTTCAGAGGCCGGACCGAGGAGCAGGCTGATCAGGGAGTGCATTGGAGGGGAGGGGAGGGGGAGGGAGGGGAGGGGAGGGGAGAGGGGAGAGAGGAGGGGAGAGGGGAGGTGAGGGGGAAGGCTATCGGCGGAGGGGAGGCGCCGGCCGCCTGGAGGGTAGGCCGGCCCGCCGCACGTGTCTGTCTCGCGCCAGAGACATTGCCTACCCGACAGGCGCTCGCAGCGCGCCGCGCCGCGCCGTGACAGCCCGGCTAATGGCTGACCATGCAGAAGGGGATAGAGTGGAGTGTACTGTCATTTCCGCCCCCTTTACCAGCCTCTGGACGGTGCATCGCCCGCCCTTTCCGAGGGGGAAACACCTATCGTAAATTTTTTAACACCTCGTAGTTCAGATACATTCAAAAATATGAAAAAAAAAAAAAAAAAAAAAAAAAAAAAACAGAAAATTTCAATTGTAAAGCAAATTGTAAAGCAAATCAATAACAATTTACGGTAAAATGCACAAAAAATTTTAAGAAGTTAATAAAAATAAATATAACAATTCAAGACAGTTGCAGACTGTAATTCAGAGTTGCCCCCCCCCCCCCCCCCCTCGGCATTATCCCTTTGTAATGTGTCCGCGTCACGACCTTCGACCATTGCCGGCAGCAAGACACTTGTGCTCCTCCTCAATGCATTATTCCACCTCGCGGGGCGGGGGCGGGGCGGGGGCGGGGCGGGGGCGGGCCGGGGCGAGTGAAAGTGAGAGGCAGGGCGGGGAGGCGCAGGCACGTGCAGGGTGGGTGGGGCTCCGCGGCGCGACAAGGGAACGCCCCGCCCGCCCCGCCCGCCCCGCCCCACCTCGCCCGTGGGGGCCGATCTGCTTTCCCTGCCGGGGGACCCCACACCACAAAGGAGAAGTAGGGCGGGACGGAGAGCGCTCACACTTTTCCCTGCCCTAAGGCGGGGCGGGGCGGGGTAGGGCGGGGCGGGGCGGGGTGGGGTGGGGCGGGGTGGCGCGGGTGGCAGAGGCCGGCACCACCCCGCCCCGCCCGCAGCACGTGGCCGGAGGTCCGTTTTGATGAATAATTCCGGGAAAGTGGATCAGGCTGATAGGTGCCTATGCCGGGCCCATTACTCCCCGGGGCCAGGGCTTTAGGTTTTATCACCCATAAATTCACTTTTGTACAAATTTTTCACCATTCCCAGTCTTTTTCGTCTTTGCTTGCCGGAAATCTGTCTGTCAGAGGAGGAGAGAAAATAATGACGTTTTTATAGAGTAAGAAAATGATATATAGAAAATATGATTTTGAATAAGAAAATTTTATCGTCATTAAAAAATGAGGTTGAAAGACTGCTTGAGGAGAGCAGAAGAAAAATAGGGGGAATAAGGGTCTCGTGCCACACACACACACACACACACACACAGAGACGGAGAGAGAGAGAGAGAGAGAGAGAGAGACAGAGAGAGAGAGAGAGAGAGAGAGAGAGAGAGAGAGAGCGAGAGAGAGAGAGAGAGAGAGAGAGAGAGAGAGAGAGAGAGAGGCACATACGGCACGCATTTCACGGCTGCAAATCCGACAACCAAACATTAACGCGTTGAGATTACGTCAGCGCGCCTACCTACCGCCATTGTTACGCGATACAGAATCTAGCCCTCCGGGCTGGTCTCTCCCCCCACTCCTCGCACGACCCTTACACAACAACCCTTTTCGCCCCGCCGCACCGCTGCTGCCCCTTTTATTCAAATTATCGCTCTATTTTACGATGACGGCGCGTCAGGTTCATTTCCTCCCCGCTGTTCTTCGGGGTGTAACACGCATGCAGCAGCCCACTAGGGCGGCAAAGTCCACTGTTAAACTTTTTCTTATTTTATTTTCTTGTGCGTGGTGGTGTGGCTTTGGAAACCTTTAATCCCACCCCAACCCCACCCCCACCCCTTACCCCAAAAAAGACAGAAATTTAAGCCTTGTTACCGAAAATGGTTGGCGCCTTTAGACGCCAAGGTATTGGCATCCAAAGACGCCAAATCGTAGCGTTCAAAGACGCCAAATACGAAAAGACGCCAAAATATTGCGTCAAGAAACGGCACTCAGTTTTCAGTGCGTCAACACTGTAATTTATTTAAAAAAACTTTTTTACACACCAATAAACAAACCGGTAAACGTTCACATTCAATCAAAACTTTTGTCGCTTTTAATTCATCAATGGCGCGTCACTTTATTTTTACACTCGAAACGGCGGAACTTGAGTGTCAGAGAAAGCAACGATAGAACGACAGCGCGGGCCTGTCATCCCTTCAAACATTTTTCACGTCAAGAAAAATTTTTGAGGCGAGACGGCGTCGCGCGCCAGTTCTTCTTATTCGCTTCAATTCGCCCTTTGAAGCGGCAAAGACGAAAATAATGGAAGATTGCACTCGTTTGTTAGGGTCTCGCCAGGCGTTACGGCGTGAGAGAGAGAGAGAGAGAGAGAGAGAGAGAGAGAGAGAGAGAGAGAGAGAGAGAGAGAGAGAGAGAGAGAGAGAGAGAGAGAGAGAGACACGAGGAGCGGAGGGAGCATTCGGGGGAGGAGTAAGCGGGGAAGGGTGGGGGCGACGCGAGCTGTCAAAGTTACGTTGCGTGTATATATATATATACATATTTCTCGCCAGCAACAGCTTTCTCAGCCATATGCAGCAAGTGCACCAACCTCCCTCTCTCTCTCTCTCTCTCTCTCTCTCTCTCTCTCTCTCTCTCTCTCTCTCTCTCTCTCTCTCTCTCTCCTCTGCCTCACCCTCTCTCTCTCTCTCTCTCTCTCTCTCTCTCTCTCTCTCTCTCCCTCTTTATACGCCTCATCTTCCGCTTCCGAAACAGTTTTGCGCCAGATCGATAGAAAGAAATATGGAAACACACAACACGGTGGCGCTATGGCATGGCAGTATGGCCAGCCTGGGGGCCAGACAATAAACTGGTATAAAGTTGGCTGCAGTGCCGAGCTGAACGCTGCCCCTCTGCTCTCTCCGCTCACCCCGCCCCGCCCCGCCGTCCCAGATCGCACAATAAGGGACGCCTCATTACCACCGAAAACAGACTGAGAAGAGACTCTTTTATACTGAGAAGAAAACTTATTCTGACCGGGATGAAAATTGTGTGTCATTATAGGGAATTTCATTCATTTAACAACTGAGAACAAAATGATAGTGCGCTCTGCTGCATACTCGTCTGACGCTTATAGTGTCGTGACGACACAACCTCGTTAAGCTGCGCCGGTGAGGGTCGGCCCGTGGTGAGTCGCGGCGGGGCGGGGCGGGGCGGGGCGGGGCGGGGTGGGGTGGGGTGCGGCGGGTAGGTGCGACCCCAAGGGCAGAGGAGCAAGAAGTGAGACGACCATACAGAGAGCGGCCACCACCAGCCCGGGGCGTGGCGGGGCGTGGCGGGGCGTGGCAGAGCGGGGCGGGGCGTGGCGGCGGGGGGATAATGTAATGGACGCAAAGTGAATAATAGTACCGGGACTTGTAGTCGCAGTCAGGTGTTGGTCTCGAGGCCCTCGGGGGCAGCCGCCCCGCCCCGCCCCACCTCGCCCCACCCCGCGGCGCCCGGACCCTGGAGAGGGCCGCGCATGACTGGCCTAGTGATGCACATGATACCGCCCCGCCTAGCCGCGCCCCGCCCCGCCCCGCCCCACCCCACCCCGCCCCGCCCCCAGCTACGTGCGCTGTGCGCGCAATGTCACGGCATGTATGTAGCGCAGCGGGCCGGGGCGGGGCGAGCCGTCGACGTTTATGCGTCAATTTCCGTGTTGTGTAAAGAGGCAGGGGCCGGGGAGCGACGGCCACCTCACCCGGGCGCACCCCGCCCCCCTGGCACCGCCATCAACGGTAAATACCGCCCGAGTATGCGCACACACTGCTTTCAGAAATTCGACAAAATTTAAATAAATAAAAAGTAGTCAGTACACTGAAAACAGGGGAATGGTGCATGTTATCACGAGAGGATAACGCGCGGTATCATGCATTTTTTTGTAAAATATCGTTGAAGCAAACTTCTTAAATTTATTTTTGATGACACCATTGGATTCCTCGTAAAATTTCCGTTCGAACGAGCATACATGTCATGGGGTTCCAACCAATAATTTCCTGGGATATGAAACGATAATCATTCTTGTGTCTTTTATTCGGGTTTGGAACCCCATCACGTGTATGCTCGTTCGAACGAAAATTTTACAAGGAATCCAAAATAAATTTCAGAAGTTTGCTCCAACGATATTTTACAAAAACTGCACGTTACCGCGCGTTATCCTCTCGTGATAACATGCATCATTCCCCTGTTTTCAGTGTAGAATATTCGAAATAATATTTTCATCACCCAATCCCCGTGTTAATTTCAACACAGAGAAAAGTCCAAAGGCGCGGCAATAAAATGTGGAACAAAAAAAACAAAAAAAAACTAAAGAATAAAGGGGCAGGTCGCGTCCTTTCTCTCCTCCCAGGGCACGCCGCGGGCCGCAGTGTATCATCCTCGTCGCTCCGTTTTATGTCTTTCTCCTTCCTGCTGGTATCAGTCGCTACCTCCCCTGTGTCTCGTACGGGATGTGCCCCCCATCCCCAGCGGGCCGCCCCGCCCCGCCCCGCCCCGCCCCGCCCCGCCCCGCCCCGCCGCGCCACGCTCCCGCGAGCCTCTCTACCCCACCGCCACTAACAGCATTGGCCTCCCGCGAACTCATTAAGTATTTAGGGCTCACAGCCCCCCCCCCCCACTCCCCGCTCCCTGCCCTACGCTATACCCCACCGTGCCCCGGGCCCCTCCCCACCCCTACTCCAGCGCCCCCTCTTCTTGAGAGCCTAAACTACAGAGCCTTGTTGCTTCCCGGATAAGCCCGCAGAGCGCGCCCGAGTACCTCCGCCCCGCCGGGCCCCCGCCCCGCCCCCGCCACACAACAGGTAGCACAAGAACTGCTCCTATCAACCCCCCTACCCCCTACCCCTCCTGACAACGCCACAGCAGGGGAATATTCCCATTTCGATTATAAGCAAAGCAGAGAGAGAGAGAGAGAGAGAGAGAGAGAGAGAGAGAGAGAGAGAGAGAGAGAGAGAGAGAGAGAGACAGACAGACAGACAGACAGACAGAGAGAGAGGAAGAGAGGAAGAGAGAGATGAAGAGAAGGCGGGGACGAGTCTTGAATCTGACAAAAGGAAAATGGGTTGCGAGTTTTCGACAGTAAGAAAATGAAACGGAAGCGAAAACGGGATTACCTAAACGGAAGCTTCTCCTCGAAGGTGGAGGGGGGGGGGGGGGGGCAGAGATCGTTGCGCCCCTCGGGCCGCAGCAGGGTGCGCTGTGGGTATCGCCGTTGGTGACACGGCCCGTGGACACACAGTGGGGCGGGGTGGGGCGAGGCGGGGCGGGGCGCGGCCCGCCGCACCCCGTGATACTCACAAAGGGAACAAAGCAATTGAGACGAAACTTTGATAAGAAGTGTTGTTGTAGGGCCGGGGCCCTGCAAGACCCTCCCCCCGCCCTACCTCACGAGGGGCGTGGCGGGGCGGGGCGCCTGTGTGTTGTAGCCGCTGTTGTGGTGGCGGGGTGGAGCGGGGCAGGGCGGGGCGGGGCACGAAGAGGGCGTTAGCGCGCTTTGTCGAACAGAACGAAGCAGCAGTTCTCTTCTCTCGGCCTCCACCTTCGCCGTGCTCGCGCGCGGGGCGGGCCGGGCCGGGCGGGGCGGGGCGGGGCGGGGCAGGGCGGGGCGGGGCGCCTTGCCTTTGTCCCCCCGTTTTCACTCCCCCTCCCCTCCACCGAGACGCGCCCAGCATCGCTTATATACACCAAGACAGAAGCACACGAGAAACGCGTGAGGATGATAAAGGGGAGGTTGCGGAGGCCGAGGCCGAAAAGAGCAAGAGAGGGAGAGAGCGAGAGAGAGAGAGAGAGAGAGAGAGAGAGAGAGAGAGAGAGAGAGAGAGAGAGAGAGAGAGAGAGAGAGAGAGAGAGAGAGAGAAGGAGAGAGAGGTGGCTGAGGAAATAACCTACGACGAAAAAAAAATATTGCACGTTGCAGTTCCTCAGCGGCGGAGGCAGAGCGAGGACACAGAGCGCCTGCCGGGTAGGCAGACCCGCCGGACAGCGGTGCACTGTCATCGCGGAGGTGGCCTATCCACAGGCGCTCCGCTCCGACCAACCACCTCCGCCGGGCCGGGGGGCGAAGGGAGAGTCAGCCAGTGACAGTGGACGCTACCCGCCGGAAATGAGGCCCGAACTGGTACGCAAATGGCCTGACAATGGGTCTGCGTGGCGGCGTGGCGTGGCGGTGAGGGGAGAATAGAGCAGGGGCGTGGCGGCGGGATGCGGCTCGGCACTGTGTGCCAGCCCCAGGCCAGGACAGGAGCCGCCCCACCGCGGTATGGTATAGCCGTGCAAATGACCTGCACGAAGGAGAGGGGGGGGGCTCTAAATTTTAGGGTAATTATGTCGCGAATTTTTGTAAATTTTCATACTTTTGTAAATTTTCCTACTTTTGTAAATTTTTCTACTTTTGTAAATTTTCCTACTTTCGTAAATTTTTAAAATTTTCATTAATTTTCGCGCAGATTCTACTTTGATGTTTCCTAAATTTTCCTAAATTTTCTGATTTTTTCCCCCCCACAGGGAGTGCGTGCATCCTATTATTTCACTCGTGACATTGTAGTATAATTTTCGCCGCTTCGGTTGCACTTCCCACCCCCTTTCCTTTCTCCCCCGGTCCCTCGAACAATGACCTAAAACCTAGACCCTGACGAGGGTTGACCGCGTGACCCGTGACCTGTCATCCGGAGGCGGCCCACTGCCCCCGCAGGCCGGAGGGAAGGGGAGGGGGGCCGTCCCGGGCCGGACCGACAGACGGAGGGAGGGCGGTTTCCGCATCCTAATTTGGCAGATGGACACCTGCGGACCTCGATATCGCGTGGGCAGGCGAGCGCGGGCGGCCGGGCGAGGGGAGGCAGGCGCCAGCCTCGTTGCTACGCGTGCGACCGCCTCCACAAGCGTCTCTCTCTCTCTCTCTCTCTCTCTCTCTCTCTCTCTCTCTCTCTCTCTCTCTCTCTCTCTCTCTCTCTCTCTCTCTCTCTCTCTCTCTCTTCTTGCTCTCTCTTTCTCCTCAGCTCTCTCACTCCCTCTCACACCCTCTCTTTCGGGCTCTGGCCCCGCGGGGACCGACCGACAGCAGCTCCAGTCTAAGAGAGCGTTGTGGCTTTAAGAAGGGCTCGCGCCGAGGTGGTGGGGCGGAGCGGGGAAGGAGGGTGGGGGGGTGCGTAGGCGAGGCGGCGCTTACACTATTTGCACAGAGGGAACTCTCGACTCGTCTCGGAGCAGAACAAGAGAAATAAATGGAGCCGGAAAATCTAGCTGAGTGCTGCGGAGGTGGACGTTGAGAGGTGCCGCCGTGAGAAGGGGAGGGGAGGGGGAGAGAGCGAGAGAGATGGAGGGAGGGAGAGAGGCAGAGAGAGAGAGAGGGGGAGGGAGGGCGAGGGAGAGGGGGAGGAGGGGGAGCGAGAGAGAGGGAGAGAGGGGAGAATTAAGGGTAGCATTGAAAGGACAAACAGTAAAAACGGGTAGTACGCGCTTCACGCTGTTGCTATTATTCATAACTCGTTACCTTTTCCTTTACCAGCGCAGTTTTGTTTCTTTTTTTTTTCATGTGTCGTAATGTTATGAGCGTTATGCTGGGACAGGGAGGCCCCCCCGCTGGGCGTCGCGAGGAGGGCCGGGTGGAGGGGGGGGGGGAGGGGGGACGGTAAAGGGGTGGCGGCGACAGAACGGCTGACGAATGAGTGGCGATACCGCCGGATACCGCGCGACCGCGAAAATTGCATTTAAACTGAGTGCTTGAGATAATACGGCGCCCCGCCGGCCGGCGCACACGCACATGCTCCGAGAGAGAGAGAGAGAGAGAGAGAGAGAGAGAGAGAGAGAGAGAGAGAGAGAGAGAGAGAGGGGGGGGAGAGGGAGAGGGAGACAGAGTAGTGCGGTCAGACACTAGCAAAGGCATTACCACCGTACCGTACTCATGTGCGAACACTGCAAATAGCGGAGCGACGAGAACTCGGCCGATAATTTCTTTTTGCTCTACCGAGGGCGAGGCTTGAGTCTTCTTGCTCTAACAGAGTAATAGTTTCAAAAATCTCACACTATTTGCATGGTGATTGGGAAACGTTGCTCCTTTTCGAGAGGCATTCACATACTACATCTAACTTAATTTGAGTGATTGTTCGATTTTTTCTTAGTTCTCAAACTATCACTGAAATAGGGCAAAAGGAAAGATCGCACACGTTTTAGATTAATCAGTAGACTTATGCATTTGCATCTCAACCGCAGGAAGGTTGGATCACTGCAAGCCTCGTAATGACGCACGTCATCGGAAAAGGGATAACGTGCGTCATTATGCAGTTTTTCTTAAATATTTTCTACGCAAGCTTCTGAATTTTATTTTTGATGACACCATTAAATTTCTCGTAAAATTTCCTTTTGATCGAGCATAAATGTCAAAGGGTTCCGGGTTCAAATACATACATCAACTAGAATCAGTACAGCAGCTCGTGCTCGAAAAGCATGGGTAGAATACTAGTCACATGTATGCTCGTTCGAAAGGAAATTTTACGAAAAATTTAATGGTGTCATCAAAAATAAAATTCAGAAGCTTGCTTAGAAAATAGTCAAGCAAAACTGCGTAATGACGCACGTTATCCCTTTTCCGATGACGTGCGTCATTGCAGGGCTTACAGTGATTATAGCCCCCCCCCCCCTCCCCCCCCTCCCCCAAACACCTGTAAATGACTACTTGTTACGGAATGGTACCCCAGGCAGGCTCCGGCGGGCCTGGCCTGGCCGGGCTCAGCCGCAGAAGCTTGAATCACTCCGCTTGCCAGTACCGGCGAGGCGATCTGTATCCTCTCTGAAGAGCGGGCCAGAGCGGACCGAGACGAACGGCCCGGGACGCGCTGGGAATACCACAAATCGGCTTCCCGCACCCTAACCCACCCGAACCTCCTCCTCCTCCGCCTCCTCCGCCTCCTCCTCCTCCTCCTCCTCCTCCTCCTCCTCCTCCTCCTCCTCCTCCTCCTCCTGCTCCTCCTGCTCCTCCTCCTCCTCCTCCTCCACCCCCCTCCTCCTCTTCCTCCTCCTCCACTGGGACGGCTCTCCTCCCTCCTTCGCACCCGTTTAGCCCAGCCACAAGAAAAAGACTTCCATTATTTCAAGCAGCCCTGCCCCGCCCGCCGCTCACGCTGCTTGAGTGGGACACGTAACTTGCCTCATATTGCCATTTAATTTTTCCAATTTTTTGACGCCAAGAGAGTGCATTACGTATCGTTTTCACCCAGCACCGCATTGCATACATGTCACATTAGTTTTCCCAGTGAGCTAACGGCAATCAGCACCACCACGGCGCATTCTTATGCCAATGGCGAGGGGGAGGGCGCCTTTTAAAGGGCGTGCTCTTCGCATCGGGACGACCTCCGAACATTTAGATAGGCGGGGGCGGGGGTTCCAAGGTATTTATTGAAGCTTACAGGTTTTCAATGTGAAATTCTAAAATAGCGTTCTCAGTCACTAAGGGTCTCGGCCGCTGGCTTAATTAATAAGAGAAATTTCCAAAAACTTCAGATTCAGATTCAGAAAAATTCAGAAAATTCCATAAAATTTAAAAAAATACCGTCAAAAATGTACCGTATAAATTCACAAAATTGTAGGAAAAATTCGAACAAATTCCAAAAATTCACAAAAATTCAATAAAAATGTACCCTACAAAATGTCAAAAAACAAAAAATAAATTTTAACAGTTTTCTATTCTGTTTAGAAATAACAGTTCCACACTGTTGTTAAATTGTAGTATTTTATAACAGTGCCCCCACCCCGTGAAATTTTCACTCTTGTGCAGTCGCGCACGCACCTCGGGCCGTCACTTCCCTGCGAGAGGGTGAGGTCCTAGGACCGTGTTAGGAACGTGACGAAGCACCCTCACCGGGTCAGAGACCCCCCCCCCTCGTCTCCTCCGCCTACCTTCTCTCCCAAATAATAATCGTTCGCAAATTGGCGTCCCGTGATCAGCGACGCATGCCTCCCTCCACTGATATCCGAATAATATTTACTAACGAGCCCAACAGGCGTTCCGCCAGGAGAGGCCGGATAAGTTGCTCCAGAGCGCTCCGGGGCGGGGCGGGGCGGGGCGGGGCGGGGCGGGGCGGGCTGCTGAAAGGAGACCTCTAGCTCCTCATTAGCTAGTTGATGGGGGCGGGGTGGGGGTAGGGGGTGGCATTCCCCACCCGACCGACCGAGCGGTTCGCAATTTCCTGTCGGAGCCCGCGAGATCATACTGCCGTGACAAAGTAGAGCGTAAAAAGCGACCAGGTGGAGGTCGGGGGGAGCCAGGGGGAGATTAATCAGTCCTTCATATATATATACATATATATACATATATATATGTATATATATATAAGCGACGAGAGGCCCGGCCGGCCGGCTCCCCCTATCGTGCAGCGGCAGGGGCCTAACTGTCAGCCAGCAGCGCAGCGCGCGGGGACCTCGCATTGACACATTCAGGGCGCCGCCGCCCCGCCCGCGCGCCCGCGTCAGTATTTTAATGATAGGGCCCAATGTGCATATTTAGTAAGCGCGCGACGTGTGTACAACACGTCATTCTTAATCGCGTTGCAAGGTAAAAAAATAAATAAAAAAATACCTACGTCTAGGTTTTTACGGGCAGCCGCGGGAAAATGGAGGGAACACATTTTAGCGTTTCTCCAAAACTGCTAGGAAATTTGAACGTCGTTTTTACTGTGAGGGTACCGTTAAAAATAACATAAAGGGTAGACACTTAAAATTTGCCTCTTTTTAAAAATGAAATACATACGCAAAGGTAGACTTTTTTTTAATGCGGCATATACCGGCAACAGGAGACAAAATAATTTTTAACGACGCCTGGGGCTTCTTATCTTGCGGGGAAGAACAGCCCTGGGTGAACGGTGAATAGAGGTACCTCCAGGGCACGGCTTACAAGCCGTTTCGATGACGGCTCATGTACCCTTGTCCGCCCCTGCAGGTTCTGCCTCGGCGGCCGTCAGTTAGCACTTATTGACCTCCCGGCCGCCGCCCCGCTGCCTGCAGATGCCCCCCCCCCCCCCGAACCTCCCCCCGGTCCTCCACTGACGGCTTATTTCAAGGCGCCGCAATGTTAATTTGCAGCGTGGCGCTGTCGGCAAACAACAATGGCGAGGAGGGAAAGCCCCTTGTGCGGATAAACGGGGGGAGGCATGGAGGAGAGGAGAGAGAGAGAGAGAGAGAGAGAGAGAGAGAGAGAGAGAGAGAGAGAGAGAGAGAGAGAGAGAGAGAGAGAGAGAGAGAGAGAGAGAGAGCGAGCGAGAGAGAGAGAGAGAGAGAGAGAGAGAGAGGGGGAGAGAGAGAGAGAGAGAGAGAGAGAGAGAGGGAGAGAGAGAGAGGAGAGAGAGAGAGAGGAGAGGGAGAAAGAGAGAAAGAGAGAAAGAGAGAGAGAGAGAGAGAGAGAGAGAGAGAGAGAGAGAGAGAGAGAGTCGGAACAGTATCAAGTCAGCTTCTTACAAGCAGAGCTCCACTCCGCGCCCGTGCGCACTTCACTTCGTACCGGACAGCAAGGAGGCAGCAGAACGACAACCTTTCCAAACTTCGCACACGGTAAAAACAATGCCTGATTTTTTGTGGAAAAAGAGAAAACTTTGAGAAACTCCCATATTTTGAGGAAACCTCAGATTTTGAGGACGTCTCCTCAAAAAAATATGGGAGTTTCCCTCAAATTTTGAGGAGACTTCCTCAAAATCGGAGGAGGTTCCCTAAAATTATGGGAGTCCCTCAAATTTTTCCCTTGTTTTCTGAAAAAATCACACATTGTTTTTACCGTGCAGCGTGTCGGCAAGGTTTGCCTCTACGGGCAAAATCTAGTATAATAAAACGGAGCTTTCTTCACAAATGTCGATTCATCCTTGCCGTAATTTGGCGTTCCCCATTTGATTCAATCCAGAAGTGTTCGCGGGCCGCTCTGTGTTTTCGGCGTGCCCGCCCCGCGAGCTAACGCCACCGCGCCGCCGTTACCGGAGCCGAGAATAAATTTTCAGGCCGTAAATTCGGCGCCAAATGCGGCGCGGGCCGTGCGGCCGACTGGCCGTGGGGCAGGCCAGGAATCTATAAGGCGGTGGGCTATGGCCAGCGGGTCGGCAGGGGCGGGGCGGGCCCAGGCCTCAGCCCAGGCCCCAGCCAGGCCAGCACGGCCGCTTACTGCTCCAGATTGCTCTGTAATTTTGTGTTTCGTGTGAGAAGGACCTTGGACGTGGGAAGGGTGGAGAGCGACGAGGTAGGGGCACGGTCACAAAGGAGGTGCAGGAGGGGGAGGAGGAGGAGGAGGAGGAGGAGGAGGAGGAGGAGGAGGAGGAGGAGGAGGAGGAGGAGGAGAAGGAGGAGGAGGAGGCGGGGGATGAGGAGCGGCGGCAGACAACAAGGGCTGAGGCAGGGTTTCTGCCCGGGCCGCCCTCGCATTGTCACTTCTGCTCAACGACACGTTTTACAAAAAGAAAGGGGCTCGCTCAAACGGCTTCCTAAACTCTCTCTGTACTGGCGGAGTCGGCTGACGATCACATCAGGGTTACCCTGATCACAATGTTGTTTAAAGGTCGCGTTTTACGGTTTGTATTGTATGAATTTCAGTCCTGGTGAAGAGCAGCGTTCCACAGCGAATTTACAGGCTACCCAAGTCCGCCCTCTGCGCAGTGAGGGACAAGAAGATTTTTATTCGTTTTTTGTTTGTTTTAGAAAACACTAAACACAGAATACTTTTGTAAACAATTTAGTAAAAGTTGCAACATCATAAGCTATGTTTATATATAATTTATATGAAATTCATTAGTGACAAGCAAGAAGATACTTAAATAGAAGGTGGTGGTTGGGCTAAGATTACTATGGGAAAGCGAGAAGAGGAGAGGGAAATACTGTGTGAGAGACAGTGAGTGAGAGTGAGAGAGAGAGAGAGAGAGAGAGAGAGAGAGAGAGAGAGAGAGAGAGAGAGAGAGAGAGAGAGAGAGAGAGAGAGAGAGAGAGAGAGAGAGAGAGAGAGAAGGGAGTGGGGGAATGAGAGAATGAGAGAAGGGGAAGAAGGGGCGTTAGAGTGTCCGCGGGGCCCAATCCATGGACTGGAACACGCGGAACGTGTTGGGGCCGAATTAGGGTGTGGTGCAAGTCCACCGAGACGAGCCCAGCCCAGGGCCTTATCTCCTGGCTGGGGGCTACGGGCCACGCCACGCCACACTGTACCGTCACCCTCCCCTCTCCTTCTCACTCCCCTCGCCCCCCTCTCTCTCTCTCTCCCTCTCTCTCTCTCGCTCTCTCTCTCTCTCTCTCTCCCTCTCTCTCTCTCTCTCTCTCTCTCACCTCTCTCTCTCTCTCTCTCCCTCTCTCCCTCTCTCCGTCTCTTTCTATCTCTCTTTCTCTCTCCCGCCCCCCGCCCCATCAGAGGCTTATGATCGCGGGAGGGAGCCAAAGAGGCCCCATAGCCGGTGTAGCGTAACACCCCAAGTCCGCAAAACGAGACAAACTTCCTCCGTTACGCGGCAGGATGCTCGCGCCGCTCTAGTAGTCCTTCGAAACATGACTTATGACTCCGTTATACGTCTCCAGACAGCGAGTAAAACGCGCATTTTAACACTTTGAGTGCGGCCATGGCCACTGTATGGTCACGGTCCCGTGTTAAACCATAGGAGATAATAAAAAAACGTCCCTCAATGAATGTGTTAAAGAGGTAAATAAATTTAAAAACAAAACCACGCGTGCACATTTTTTGCTATCGCTTTTGTAATGCATGGCATGGCATGGCGTGTGCTGCGGCTTGTCTCTTAATCTCTTGACAAAACGCTCCCATTTACACTCGCGTTTTGTTCCGCACTTTCGCACCGTCCCGTCTCGCCCAAACCGCCGACTCATTCCCCGGTGGAAGCTCTGTTTGCGTGTGTATAATTAGCACTGTGCCCCCCCAAAAATTAAAAAACAAAAAATGAATTACTCTCCTAGTTGCTCTCGTGCCCACGTGTGTCTCGCTTCTTTTGATATCCTGGTCGGACGGGCCGCGAGGTGAGCGCCGCCCCGGTTCCGCCTGCACTTGTTTCTCTACACGTCCGGGTGTCCCGGCGCTGAAGACATTTGCACAAATTATTTTTCAATTTATTGAGGTCAGCTTGATGCGTTTTACAGTGACGTCACAAGAGAGGGAGCACTGTAAACAAATATTTACGTACTTTTACATGGTTCGCAATTTGTGATTTAGAAACTGTGACGTACCGTAAATTTACAAAAGCCTTTTCGTGCTCGTTTTAGAATGACGAGAGGCCGATACCAAGTGATTTCACATTTTTGCAATTTTACAAACTTAACATTTCTCATAGAAAATTTTCTCTTCACCCCAACAAACATTTCTCACAGTGAGAGGAGCGGGGCGGGCGTCACCGGCGGCGCCTAGGCCACACAGTGCCGCCACAGACACTCGACTGTCTAGTTTCTTTGCAACATCGTCACCCCTCTGTCGCTGATAAAAAGAATTAAAGGCCTGGTTCTTTTCTTTTCCGGAAAAAAAGCGAAGAGCTACAACGATGGCTAACGTGGAAAAGTTCACCCAAATTTTAAGTCGCATTTTGGCACCCTTTCAAATGTACGCAAAAATTTGCGCACGCTTATAAATAACTTACATGGTGGTAAAATCGCAGTACAGTGCGTTCATGCTTTTATACGCACGAAAATATGTTTAGTGGTGCCAACTTCTGTTCGCGTTGATATTGCGCCTATCAATATTTTTTCTCTGAGACAACCGGAAATCAGTAGCTAGGACGTATTTTGCGGTTCGCCAACTACGGTTGTGCTGTGGCGAACGGAAAAATTCGTTCTTAGAACTGAGTTTTGGTTCTCACAACGAAAATATGTTGACAGCCGCAAAATCAACGCAAACGTTAGACGGCACACACAAACATATTTTTCAGTGTGACAAGAGTGTGACGAAACTCTCTGGGCCTAGGTAGGGCTGTCCGTTTCTTTTTCTCATCAGCGCGATTCACAGCCCGGTGCAAGTTGCGGCGGGCGCGCCCCGTGTCACCGCCGTCACGTGTCGGCCCGTGACGCTGCGCGCCAGTGTGTGGCGTGACGCGTGACGTGGCGCCCGGCGTCGCGACGCGTCGCGACGCCCAAACTATCGCGGGCGCCAAGGCTGCGCGGCGTGGCGGGGCGGGGCGGGGGGGGCGGGGCGGGGCGTCGTCACCGCCGGCCGACCGAGATCCTGGTTGGCTCTCGGAGACATCAGGCCACCGGCCGGGCCGGGAGGGGGGGAGAAAGGGAGAGAGAGAGAGAGAGAGAGAGAGAGAGAGAGAGAGAGAGAGAGAGAGAGAGAGAGAGAGAGAGAGAGAGAGAGAGAGAGAGAGGGAGAGGGGGCAGGCCCTGTACTCCTCCCATTCATTGCCTTGTATCTATTTTCCGTCGGCAGGGAGCGGCCTGCTGTGTCCTGCTGTGTCCTGCTGCGCCCTGCTGCGCCCTGCTGCGCCCTGCCGCACAGGACTTGAGGAGGATTGCGACGATTGTGCCGCGCCTGATTCGTCGAAACGAGAATTGCTATTATTTTTATTTATTTATTGGGGTCCCCTGCGAGCCGTCCGCCACGACGCACCAATTGCGACGCAACCATTGGAAACTTTCAGAAAACACTACAGTGAATCCTGTACCTAAAATTTCTACCGTAAAGGCTGGTATTTAAATCAACAGGATTCACCGCGATTTGTTTTTTCTCGCAGTGGAGTTACCCGGTGGAGGCAATCAGGGCCAACAACAAGCAAATCAAGCAGGGCGGTTCATTTCATTCACACCTCCTGAAAAAGGGACAGATTTGATCTGCGTGGATAGAATGGGCCGCTCGTGCCTGCCTGCTTGCTCCGTTCGTTTTCCAGCTGAACGGAGATCAACGAGAAGAGAGAGAGGGAGTGGGAGGGGGAGAGAGAGAGAGAGAGAGAGAGAGAGAGAGAGAGAGAGAGAGAGAGAGAGAGAGAGAGAGAGAGAGACGGGAGCGCGGGGTGAGGTAGGGAGGGCAGAGAGGTGTTCATCAACGGACAAAGCCGCACAGCGGAGAGCAATGGCCCGTCAAATTCGATGGCCGAATCAATTTGGGGCACGTGCCTCCAGGACGGACATTTTAAAACAAAATCAAAACGGTAATCCAAGGCTAATAACAAACAATCAGTTAAATGAAGAGAGGGAGGGAGGGAGGGAGGGAGGGAGGGAGGGAGGAGGGAGGGAGGAGAGAGAGAGAGAGAGAGAGAGAGAGAGAGAGAGAGAGAGAGAGAGAGAGAGAGAGAGAGAGAGAGAGAGAGACAGAGAGAGAGAGAGAGAGAGAGAGAGAGAGAGAGGTCACGTCCACGAGTAAGCTGACGGACCTCGTCACGCGGATCTGCTTCTATTTAGCACCTATTTCGTGACGATGAAAAGGTGGATCGTACACCTGACTTTTTTCTTTTTTATAATTTTCAGGACTCACGAATACGATACGATGAGACTAATAACGCTTATTTTCGCGGGATTCATGCGGGATAAAGGGGCGTTATTTCTGAAATGTCGAGTTGCGTCGGTCCGCCTGAAGCCTCAGACGATTTCAACTTTCTGTGCTGCCCTTCTCTCGTCCTCCGTCGGGTGGGGCGGGGAGGGGCGGGGCGGGGCGGGGCGGGGCGGGACGAGGCGGGGCGGGCACCTCCGTCCCCGCAGGCGGGGTAGAATCGTCCCAGGATGAGGAGGCACTCTGTCACGCGGGGCGGTGCAGGGCGGGGGGGCCGACACAGGCGGGCACATCCCGGAAGGACGATTTGCCTCCCGCGTCACATCAAGAAGGGAGAGGCAAAGGCCTCGGTCGTACTTACACCGAGTTATATCGCCATCAGGCACGCGGGGGGGGGGGGGGGGGGGGGGGGGGCACGGCGCGCAGCCTTGACTGCCAAGTGATAAGAGAGCGACGGGAAGGACAGGTAAAACGGTCCCGCCCCGCCCCGCCCCGCCCCGCGCCCTTAGAAAGGCATCAGACGATAGCGCCGCACCGCACCATACGGTTGAGCGTGTCGGACTAATCTCGAAAGGCTCCGGCCCCCGCGCCTCCAGGCTCCAGCAGCGCGCTCTAGCGGCTGACAGTAGAAGGCGCAAATACAACTTTATTCGCCAGCAGCTCCCTCCCGCCGAAACAATGCACTAAGTGCTGGAGTACTGGCTTCAGTACTATGGAGGGTTCACTTAGCTTACAGTGAAATTCACCGAAAAATTTTCTGATGTGTGTCGGTTGAGCGGCTCTACATTCGGCACAAATCTATGCACAACCAACACTACACGGTAATAAAAACGATGTCTGATATTTTAAGGGAGAAGGGAAAACTTCAAGAAATTTCCATAATTTGAGGGAACCTTCTCAGATTTCGAGGAAGACTCCTCATAAAATGTGGGACTTTTCCTCAAGTTATGAGGAGACATCCTCAAAATCTGAGGTGGTTCCCTGAAATTTTGGGGCTTCCTCAAAGTTTTCCCTTTTTCCTCAAAAAATCAGGCATTGTTTTTACCGTATATGTACTTTGAAAATATATTTCTCCCCTTTTCGTGTTCCAGTGCGCAGCATTCAAGCATGCATGGAGAGGGGAGAAGAATAAGTGTTTTTAAGGCTCGACGTGAAAAGTATGCCGGTAAACAAGAAGGACGCAGTGCGGCCCGGCCTACCCGACCAGCCGCACGCCCCCCGTCGTAAACGAGTTACCCAGATTATAGACGGCCCTTCCTCCCCGCCGCACCGCACCCCGCCCGCCCCGCCCCCACCCGGGCCTGCCCCACAACATTTCCATTCAGTGGGGTACAGCACGGCCGAAGGTATGGCAGCCTCCCGCCGCCCCGCCACCACCCCGCCTTCCGGCCCTGAAAGGCGGCAAACCGGATTAGCCATTCAACAAGGCGCGGCACCGCGCCACCCCACCCCACCCCACCCCGCCCCGCGGGTTAGCGGCAGCAGCCATCCTTCTTGCACTAGGTGTGTAGAGGCTCTAAGAATAGGAGGGCCTGCCTCTTTATAACGGCCTTGCTAACGAGTCATCCGTGGTGTACGACCCCGCACGCTCTCGACGAGGCGGGGCGGGGCGGGGTGGGGCGGGGTGGGGTGAGGTGGGGTCCGTGTCGATACGCCGCGAAACAAGGAGCGCTATTGCGAGGAATACCTTAACAGGCTATGGGAAACTTTAGTTTATTTTTTATCACCTCGGCGTAATGAAACATCCTAACCCAACGTGGCCAGGCGTGGGGGCGTACGCACGGAGTGCACGCTTATAAATAAAAGATGGTAGGGTGCTCCAAGCAATAGAAAAAAAAGTTTGGATTTTTTTTGTACTGCCATGATGTTTTGCGCTCCCGAAAGGTGTTTGACCTGACCTTGATAACGAAGAACATCCACATCAGCCAGCTCGTGGATATGTCCAGTCCAAGGTGCTTACCTGTCAACAGAAAATAAAAACAAATGCTTTTAGAATGATATGCAACAAGATAAGAAGAGAACATTCTCACATTAGGATGCAAACGCGTGATCCAATTATGACAATAGGAGAGGCGATTCTGTGTGTAATATTCACAGTCTCTCGAAGACGCTTGAAAAATTCACTGAGGGTCTTATTCGCTGGCACTGGAAAAGTACCGAGCCCATACAGAAACGACCGCGTGCCTTCCAGAGAAGGGGCTACTCCTCCTCAGGCGACCCCCCCGCCCCACCCCACCCCGCCAACCTTCTCGTCTTGCAGCGCGCAGACATGATAAAATTCCTACCCCCGGCCACCCCTTCGCCTCCCGGTCTCTAAGAAATGATAAAAAATAAAAAGAAAGAAAACACCAAACATATGTGTAACAATCCCGGGCGTTTCTTTGCGCAAGATTTTGCGGCGCGAGGCACGCACGATTCAAACACACGTTTGTACTCCTGTGAAAAGAACCGTAGGAAAGGGTGAGCGGTAAAGTGATACGGAGGGTTGACGGGGGTGGGTTGGAGAGAGCGAGAAAAAGAGCGAGAGAGGGAGAGAGAGAGAGAGAGAGAGAGAGAGAGAGAGAGAGAGAGAGAGAGAGAGAGAGAGAGAGAGAGAGAGAGAGAGAGAGAGAGAGAGAGAGAGAGAGAGAGAGAGAGAGAGAGAGAGAGAGAGATACGTATCCGCTTGTACAAAAGCAAATGCAGTCGCTGGAGAGGCGCGGGTGCTTTCTCGCTGCGCCAGGTGATTGGAAATGTAAGCCTCCCCTGGTATTGAATAATACATTCTGCGAAATCCGGGCGCACGCCGCCGGGCCGGCCCCGCCCGCACGCGAGCGCACGCGCACACACACACACACGCACGGGCCATCACGCGCGTGCAATCAGGCCCTGTCGGCCCTAAGCCGCGAGCTTCTGGTAACTTTATTTTGCAGCGGGGCTCGATTCTAATCAAGAGCCTCGATACATAACCCTATCGCCCCCGCCACGCCACGCCACGCCCCGCCACGCCTCGCCGGGACCGGCAGCGGGGGGCGCCGCGCCGCCCCGCCCCGCCGGGCCATCCACACTCTACGATGGCGTGTTGGTGCGGGGCGTGGCGGGGTGGGGCGGGGTAGGGCGGGGCGGGGTGGTCATCAGATTTTTTATCCTCTTTATTTGCTTGTAGAGTGGCGCACACTGGAGCGGCCACCACCAGAGAGGACGTGCGAGGGGAAGATGAGGGTCGGTTATTAGGGAGATATCGAGGCGGGGCGGGGCGGGGCGGGGCGGGGCGGGGCGGGGCGGGGCGCACTGCTCGTCTGCCTCGGCGCGATAATGTGACTGCCTGTCACGCGACCAACCCCATTTCCCCTTCACACCAACACGACGCGTTACACTCCCTACCGTTACCACGCACACCCCTGCGTTACGCACGTTCCGTTAATAAGTCGTCTGCTGCCGCAACGGCCGCTGCAACTCTTGTAGTGTCTTCGTGGTTTCAGTAAATGCGTGACACTAACATAACTGTACTATGGTTTTATTGGGATGGATAACGTACAGAGCGAGACAACGCAAGGTGACGCGGCACCGAGCTGAGTGACCGGTCGAGCCGGTGCGAGCCGGACACTGTTAAAAATCCCGTACCCCATTCCACAGATACTACGGTAAAATCCGTTTTGTTTCATTACGGAACAACCGTATCTTAAAAATACGGTGTTTTCCGTGACCAATTCCGCAGTTAAGTTTCTTTAAACTTCGAAAAACATTAAATTAAAGGCAGTACGGTCATACGTACTACGGACGTCCCGTACCCACTAAAAACGGTCCAGACCTGGTAAAAAATTAACGGGAAAAACCGTAGAAATTACCGTGGAAATTTCTGGCAGTGGAGCTAGGCTCGGTTGGCCTGTAGGTGGCGCTCGTCGCCAGTTAGCAGAAAGCCAGCAAGAGTATAACACACAGTTGTACCAACACAACAACTCTGTAACGCGCAGCAACTAAACAGTTTTATACGACTCGACATTCGCGAGTAGTCTCGCTGCCGAAACAACAGTCACACCGTCACGCCGCCGACACTCCAGAAACTTGCGCGTCTCGCTCACCCTCTTCGCGGCCGTCTCCCCATCTGTCTGTCTGTCTGTCTGCCCGTCTGTCTGTCTGTCTGCCCCGTGCAAACCCCTCGCTAATGAAGTGTAGTCCGACGCCAGGAGGAGACAGAGCGTGGCGGATAAAGCATGTAGTAATAGAAAGAGAATCCCCGCACATGCCATGCCGTACCTCCTCGCCGTGTCCTGTGCTGCCTCATTCCATTCCACCACCCGTTCCGCACCGCCGCACAAAAATATGAGCAACTCGTCCCCCTTCTCTTCCTGCTGCTCGTCATCGTCGTCGTCCTCCTCCTCCTGTTGCTGCTCCTCCCCTTTCTGCTCGTCCTCCTGTTGTCCCTGCTGTTCTGCCGAAAGAGTACACTACCCCTACACTAATAAAAGCTTACGGTGATTTTCACTGTAGTGAGTTATCACCGTAAGCTACGGTGAATGTCACTGTAAGCTACGGTGAAGCAGGGTGCATCACCGTAGCTTAAGGTGAAAATTCACCGTAAGCTACAGTGCTGCAGGGTTCACCGTAGCTTATACAGTGAAAATCACCGTAAGCTTTTTAGAGTGTAAATTTTTCCTGCTCGCTCTCCATGTTCATGTTCCTGCTCCTCCTCCTCCTACCCGCCCTTGCAGGCGCACGTCGCACTGAGGCAAAGAGAAGGGGTGAGAAGAGATTTTCAAGGAGGACTACCGCAGCCCTGCGCCCTGCAGCCCCTGTGTTGTGACCTCGCCTCGGGCCGCGCGAGCTGTAGGTCGGCATGGGGGATGAATGCGGCAGCGGGTGACGTAATGTGAGCCGTGGCGTGTCCACATCGCGTGCCGCGGCGGGGCGGGGCGGGGCGGGGCGGGGTGGGGCGGGGCGGGGCGGCCGGCCCCTGGCCCGCTGGGACCCATAGCGTGAGGGTGTCCGGGTCCGCTGCGAACACGAACCAAGTGCTAATGCCGTCCGGCCGCCCTACCCCACCCCACCCCACCCCGCCCCGCCGCGCCCCCTTCCAACGGACCGCACCCCGCCACTCCGCCAACTCGGCTTTGGTTTGATCAGGAACTGACCACACCGCCCCCACCGCTGGCTAAGTGAGACTTGAGGGGCGTCACACTGTGCGCTTTACCCCACTGCGCTTTACCCCACTGCGCTTTACCCCGCCGCACCCCGCCGCGCCCCGCCGCACTCGCCACGCCCCACTGCCTCGGCCCGCCGCACCGCACTCACATTCCACTAATGCCCGCACACCGAAAACAATTCCAGCGCGCGGCGCGCAAAGCGGAAATCTCATATGGATGACTTTCATACAACATCCGATACACACACATATCTACACGCAACCCCTTTGACGCCATGATGGCCCCGCTGTTACCCCCGGGGGGCAGCAGGGAGGGGGGGGGGGGGGGCCGCCTGCCTGGCCAATCGAAAAATACAACCCGTATTGTAATAGAGTCCAATAAACTAATCGGAGGGTTTGTATTGTGTTGCCACAGACAGAGAGAGGGAGAGAGAGAGAGAGGGAGGGAGAGGGGGGGCGAGAGAGGCAGAGAGGGTGAGAGACATGAAGAGAGAGGAAGAGAGAGAGAGAGAGAGAGAGAGAGAGAGAGAGAGAGAGAGAGAGAGAGAGAGAGAGAGAGAGAGAGAGAGAGAGAGAGAGAGAGAGAGAGAGAGAGAGAGAGAGAGGAGAGAGAGAGAGAGAGAGAGAGAGAGAGAGAGCGCAAGTATGTTTGTTCGGGCTCCTTCCCCATCGGCCGGAAGCACTGTGCGGTGGCGTTTGGCGGGGCGGACGCACCGGGCCTCACAGCCTGAGGCTATTGGAACGCCGACCTTCGCTACTGAAAATTAATCCTGGACAAATTTAATTTGCTCCGCTGGTGTGGGCCACACAGCTAGCCGGCGTAAGAGAGAGAGAGAGAGAGAGAGAGAGAGAGAGAGAGAGAGAGAGAGAGAGAGAGAGAGAGAGAGAGAGAGAGAGAGAGAGATAGGGAGAGGGAGAGAGAGGGATAGAAAGGGGAGAGAGGAGAGAGGAGAGGGAGAGGGAGAGGGAGGATGAGAAGCAGGTCAGGGTGAAGGAGAGAGAGAGTGGGGTAGTGGTGAGAATGAAGGCAGTGGTGTATTCCGGACGGGCGGGGCGGGCCCGGCCTGGGAGGCAGGGACACAATGGTCTGGCTCGGCGGGCGGGAGAAGGTTTGCGTTTGGCGTCCGGGCGGGAGCACCGCCTATAGGACCTAGGCCCTAGGTGAGGGTCCGATCGAGGCCCCGTCCCCAAAGGACCGAAATCACGTCCCCGCAGCGGCCGCCGCCGCCCGCGCCCGCACCCCGTGGGGCTGGGCCTAGGCCCCATCATCTCTTCGACACTGTACAATCAAACCGCCCGACTGGCACACTAACAAAAAAAAAATCGCATCGCAGCACATTTTTTATTTCGTATTGTACCCCTTGCGTTTCTTTTTCTCTGTGGTTTTAACCACAAAATTCATCGTGTTTTATCTTGTCGTGTTATAATGACAGCAAAAGTATTGTCATCATAGATTTTTATCAAAATCAGACTCAAGTACGCGGTCCCCAAGGTACCCGGCGCCGGCGTGCAGCGAAACACTCGGAGGGTGCAAGAGGTGAGGAGTACAAGGAGTCCCACGCGGGGTGAGGCGGGGCGGGGCGGGGTGGGGCGGGACGGAGCGGGGCGGGGTGGGGCGGGGCGGGGATTGGTTCGGGGTCCGCGCAAGAGCAATAGATGTGATTCGCCAGTGATAAAGGCTGGCAACAACAGGATGGCTGTGGGCCCTGCCCTGCCCGTCCACTGCACCCCCCCTCCTCTTTTGTTCAGACACACACACACACACACACACACACACACACACACACACACACACACACACACACACATGCCCACCGAAACAAAACAAAAAACAAAAAAAAGACTGGACAAAAGACAGAGGCGCGAGCAGCGGGCGCGGCCAGGCGTCGGGCCGAATAGGGCTGAATAGAACGGAGCCGATAGAGAGGGCGGGGCGGGGCGGGGCGGTGCGGGGCGGGGCGGGGCGGGGCGGGGCGGTTTGGCAGGCCATCAGAGCACGCGCCCATACGGGGCAAGACAGTCCAGCGTATGCGTTGAGCTTGGCGCGCAGTGACCAAATATATAAAATTACAAAAACAGGGATTTAAAAAAGCTGTGCGTAAAGGCATTACTACGATAGCCAAAAGGCATTCACGACTCCTCTAAGTTATACTCTCAAATACAGCTTTCTGGAGGAAGCAGGACTATAGTAAACTCGGGTAAATTTTCACCTCAAGCCTTGGAGAATGTCACTCACTGTAAGTTGGTGTAATGTGCACTTTGATTCACCGTAGCTTGAAATGACCTTTGCCGTGGCTTAGGGGAAAAAATTAACCGCAAGCTACACGGTAAAAACCGCGTCTTGGTTTTCAAGACCTTTTGAAAAAACCAAGACGCTGCAATGCGTTTTCTCCATAAGAAAATCGTGGCGTCTTGAAAACCAAGACGCAGTTTTTCCCGTGTACAGTGCTGCATGCAAGGTTCACTGGAGCTCACGGCGAAAAACACCTTATGAAGCAGGACCGAGCTGAAAGGCGCTGGGTGGGCCTCTCCGCGAGGCACGGGTGACGGGCGGGCTTGCCTACCCGGGGCTTTGCAGGCGCTCGCCCGCCGCTGGAGTGAGTACGGAGGCCGAGCTGACGGCCCGCCCGCACGGGGGAAAATCACCAGCACTTTAGACCATAATGCTGACGCTGAATACTTTAAATACCTTTCACCTTAACTCTGTTACTAACACATTTAGCGCGGCGTGGCCACGGTATGGTCACGCTCCCGCGTTAGACCATAACGCCCTACTGGCTGTAGGAGTCGCCAAAAGCTGCAGGCGCCTTTCATCTCGATGACGACTATACTCGCCACCCCGCTCCCAGCGCTGTGTCTCGTGTTCCAGAGGAAGGGAGGCTCAGCGGAACGATTCGTGAGAATTGTGAGGGCTGTCGAGTCGAGTGGAGTGCAACCCTTGCTTCATTTTTATTTTATTTTTTATTTTTTTGGGCAGTACGATTTTTAACGAGCACCACACCCAACGCCCAACGTACCCTTTCTACTTGTTCACATTATTTTTCTTTCATCTCTTAAGCATCCTTAATACTTAAACTATTTTCTAAAAATAATAAATAAAAAAAAAGTAAAAATAAAAAAAATAAAAAAGGAAAAGAAAAGAAAGACAAGCAAAAGAAACAAAAACGGATAAAGCTCTGCCGGCGAGGAAATCGGAATAGACGCGGAAGATGAGTGCAGCAGACGAGATGGGCGCAGCGCGGCGGGGCGGGGTGGGGCGGGGTGGGGCGGGGTGGGGCGGGGCGCAGCGCGGCGGGGCGGGGCGGCGCGGGGCGGGGGGACGGCGAGAGAACGCCCCCTCCTCATCAGTGCTAATCTGGGGTGACCTGCAGACCGCGACGACGCCCCGCCCCGCCCCGCCCCGCCCCGCCCCGCCCCGTCGTGTTGCAAATCAAATGAGGCCCGTCTGGCTGCACTGCGGGGCCGGGGGCATCGCCCGTGGCCGCTCACGTGACCCCCTCACGTGGTCCTGAGCCTCGCGGCCATTGGCGGAGCCGGGACGAGCCCCCCGGCGGCCCGTAGTAAACACATCAATTGAAGCCGCATCGGCATGTCTTGGCATGACGGGGCGGGGCGGGGCGGGGCGGGGCGGGGCGGGGCGGGGCTGGCCGGGCCGATCACCGCCGCCCACCAGTCGCAGGACTCCCGCTGCGGCGGCTGCAGTGAGGTCAAGGTCCCGAGCTGAGTGGGCGCCGCTTTCAGGGCTCGCATTCCCTGCGTGTGACTTTTATTTTTTATTTTTTTTTCAAATGTCTTCCAACACGTTCCGACGCGGAAAGAGCTGTCCCTATGCAACCAAGTGAGGAAACAAATCGACAACCAAACGACTTTCAAGTGGACTGCAAGCCCTCCCCGGCCCCAGCACAGAGTCGCACACTACCTTAAACCGCATCATTTCTCATCCCTCCTCGCACCGCCACGCCCCGCCACGCCACGCCCCGCCACGCCACGCCCCGCCACGCCGGCGCGCTTTGGTCGCGGCCGACCTCGGGGAGGTGAAAATCTCCTCCATACAAATTCACCGAGCTCCCCTCCTCCCGCAGCTCTCCTCCTCGACCGGAGCCTGGCGGCCTGGCCGGCCGTTTTCAATTTGTTACCTTTATATTCCCCCGGCGCGGCGAGCTGAGCTGCGCGCCGAGCTGGGCGTGGCGTGGCGTGGCGTGTCGCCCGCCGCGCCGGTGCACATCAATAACCCCCGGACGCCCTTCACTACCCGCCCCGCCCCGCCCCGCCCCGCCCCACCCCGTCACATAATGCCCCGCCCCGCCACGCCCCGGCTCCCAGGCCCCACCAAAAGAAAATTAGCCGCAAGTCGTCTGGCCCTTGGGTCTGGCGCGGCGGCGGAGGCCAGAGCAAAGTTTGATTCTTTGATGACCCCGGCCCGGCCGACCCCGCCCCACCCCGCCCCGCCCCGCCCCGCCCCTGCCCCGCGCGGCCTGCTGCTGGGAGAGGTCACTCCCGCCGGGGAAGCAGGACGCTCCCACTTGACCTCATACAGGTCACCATAGCGTCCAGCGTGCAGCGAGGCGGGATGGGGTGGGCTACTCCGCGTGCATATGCGGCTTGCATTCCACAGAGCGACAGAGAGAGAGAGAGAGAGAGAGAGAGAGAGAGAGAGCGAGAGAGAGAGAGAGAGAGAGAGAGAGAGAGAGAGAGAGAGACAGAGAGAGAGAGAGAGAGAGAGAGAGAGAGAGAGACGATGCCATAATAGCGGGAGCGCCGAAGAAAGGTCAGCATCAAGTACACTACTACTGCAACGCTCGGCTTTTCCGCCCATATGAGGAGAAAGCCTTTGGCTCTTCCAGTTTGTTTCATGAAGTTTTTGGGGCTGAGGGAGGAGAGAGAGAGAGAGAGAAAGGGGTCTGTGAGAGGCAGTTGGGGGGCAGGAGAGGGGGCGGCTACTGTCCTTTTCGTCCGGCGAGGCGAGTGAGCGGTGGGGAGGGGCTGGCGGGGCCCACAACCACGGAGCGGTATTAAAAGTGGTGCTCCGAGCCAGACAGATGGGAGGGGGTGGAAGAGTGAGTGAAAGGGTGGGCGCTGCAGAGAGAAGGGAAGGAGGGGGAGGGGGAGGGAGAGAGAGAGAGAGAGAGAGAGAGAGAGAGAGAGAGAGAGAGAGAGAGAGAGAGAGGGAGAGGGAGAGAGAGAGAGAGAGACGAGCAGTGCAAAGGCTCCGTGTAGTGCCCGTGCGAGACGACACAGGGACGTTCCCCCCGACGACGACCTGTTCAGGTCCCAACGACAATGGCCTGGGGGTTAAAATGTGGTCGAGGGAGAGAGAGAGAGAGAGAGAGAGAGAGAGAGAGAGAGAGAGAGGGGGGGGGAAGAGGAAAAGCTGCGCTCTACCTCTCAGCGCACCGTGCGGAGCTGCGCCTCTCCACGTAATTTACGGCTGATCCCTTGGCAAGCAGTCTCCTCCAAACTTTTGTCATAGATTCCGGCGGCCGTGACGCGGCCAGACGTTTGTCCCACACCCTGCTGCCTCCGGTGTAAGTGGGCTCGCGTTAGTGCAGTGGAGTGAGTCGGAGCGAGCGAGAGAGAGAGCGAGAGAGAGAGTGAGAGAGCGAGAGAGAGAGAGAGAGAGAGAGAGAGAGAGGGAGAGGAAGAGGAAGAGCGAGAAAGAGTGAGAGCGAGAGAGAGTGAGAGTGAGAGAGCGAGAGAGAGGTGGGGGATGCATTCAATTATCTGCTAATTTGGCGTGCCCGGCGCCGCAGCATCCCTCATTGTAACGCGCCCAGGACATAAACCGAGAGTCAACGCCCTACTTTTGACTCATGATCGTAGGGAGCACCCCCCCCCCCCCTACTCACCCCACCCCGGCGTAGAGTTGTGTTTTCAGTGCGGAGCAACCCGTCCAACTCACTCGCTCACTGACTCAAGTCGCGCCTGCAGGAACGCCCCGGGGGGAGGGGGGTCAACCGGAAAGGCGAGGCGAGAGAAAGGTGCCTGCAACGCGGGCGGGGCGGGGTGGGGTGGGGCGGGGCGAGGTGGGGCGGGGCGGCGCCAAGGAGAGACATGTTAGCGTGGCCACCCCACCCCACCCCGCCCGCCCCGCCCCGCCACGCCGCGCCCAGCGCGCTACGCTACGCTCAATCAAATAAGGCGATTCGCCTTTCCTTGGGGCAGGCGCGCTGCGCTACGCTGTTTGTATCGACAACCTCACCCCGGTCGGTCCCGCCGAGAAAAATCTCCGCTCTGCACAATACCCGTGTGTCGACATCACAACCGGTGACCTTAGACTTTTCAGAAACCTCGACACTTAACGCGCACTGTAAAATGCTTAGAAAGAATAGCAGGTTATTCGCATTGAAATTTTTTTTCTCTCGAAGTTGCCAAGAATTTTGATGCATAATCGCGTATTGCGGACGGGTTCTCTGCAAGGACGGGGTGGGGCGGAGTGGGGCGGGCGGGGCGCGGGGCGGGCGGGCGGGGTGGGGTGGGGTGGGGTGAGGCCGGCCCCGCCCATGACTTGGCGCCCGCCGATCAGCCGGGCTGCGCCGGGAAGCCCGCCAAATATTCATGTCAATTACACAACGCCACTCACTCAATGCAGTACTTATTGCCCACGTATACGGGAGGGGCCGGGGTCAGTGCAGGCCTCAGGGCGAGCAGCGGCGAGCAGCGGCAGGGGGAGGAAGTATGTTGCCAGAAAAGTAGGCAATAAGTCCCCCAAACACGGTGGAGTAAAGCGGGCTGCATCTGAGTCTGCCTACTAGGCAGCACCCCAGCTCGGGTGCGCACATGATACCTGGTAGGCAGGTGCAGATGCAGCCCGCTTTACTCCACTGTGTTTGGGCGACTTATTGCCTACTTTTCTGGCAACATTGGAAGGGAAAGAGGAGACAGAAAGAAGGGAAAGAGGAGGACGTATACCGCGTCTTCAAAGTAACTCTGGCATTAAACTGCAAAAAATATGTACGGAAAAAGTACCGCTAATGTATTTTCCGGAGTGTTCTAGAGGAAACCGGCAACGTCCGTTCAAAACTCCGTAGTTCATGGCAGTTTCTAAAAACCAATTTATGGCTGTGAAGGATTCGTCCGTACCCTTCTGAGTACGGAACGCTTCCACCATGGGTTCCGTACTAGGCGTCTTATTTTTTTTTTTTACAGTGAGCGGAATATGAGTGCGGAGACAAGCGGCAAAGCGGCATCCCCATTACCGAAGATGTGACAGTGAGAGCGAGAGAAACCCGAGTCGAGAAGCCCGCCCCGCCCCGCCCCGCCCCGCCCCGCCCCGCCCGGGCACAGCGCGGCTTATGGAGCGGAGCGACGCCGCGTCGCCGACGGGACGGGCCGAGCCAGGCCGGCGTGTCCTCCGAACGCAAGAACAATGGCAGCGGGGAGGGAAATAATTCTGCTGGAACGTGGCGGGGCGTGGCGGGGCGCGGCGGGGCGTGGCGGGTTGTGTCGGTATTTGTGTTCGCGGCAGCCAATATACTACAGCTTTGTGGAACGCCTTCCCCCTCCCCTCGCCCTGCTTCCCCACCACCACCCCTCGTGCCAACCCTTTCCCCCAGCGCTACGCCAAGCTCCGCTCTCAAATTGAATCTTCGCCTCCGCTGGATGAAAAGATCGCCGAGACAGACGCCTCCGCCCCGCCCCGCCCCGCCCCGCCCCGCCCCGCCCCGCCTCGCGCTCCGTTAGGTTAGGCAGCGCGCGCTCGCGGGTCTCCAATAACCCCGCCCCGCCCGCCCCGCCCCGCCCCGCCCCGCCCCGCCCGGCTGGCACACATCCCCCCTCCCTCCCCACCCCTCCCGGTCCAGAGCCCCATCAGAGCCCTTATCCCAATTTGCGCACCTCGTCTCGCTCGCCTCTACTTCTCCGGGTTCCGGTGTGTCCACGGGGACCGTGCCCGCCCCGCCCCGCCCCGCCCCGCCCCGCCCCGCCCCGCCCTGCCCCGCACCACTTCAACTCACAGCCCCCACCCCTGCCCCGCTTTATTTCCGGCCCGGCCGCCGATAGAGACGGGAGAATCAGTGCTTCTCAGTGGTGCCCGCGACCACACCACCGCGGTCCACGTCAGGGAGGAGGGAGGGGAGGGGCAGCTGGGAGGGGCAGGGGAAAAGGGGAAGGGGGGAAGGGTCATCTCACGTGCCGGCCGCTGCAGCGGGTCAGGCCAGGCCGGGCGGCGGGACACGTACTCAATACCTCCGCCTGGCGGGGCGGGGCGGGGCGGGCGCTGAGAGCGCCGCTGAGAGCACACTGCGCCCCGCCCCGCCACGACTATTGCACTGCAGCGCACGTAAACCATTGCGGCCGTCCCCCGGAATTCATCACCTCTCTCGCTCGCCTCGCCGCCTCACTCACTGCACAATACACCTCGCGCTCTCTCTGTCTCTGTCTCTCTCTCTTTCTCTTTCTCTCCTCGCCTCTCTGGTGACCGCCCCGGAAGGCCATCTCATGGACTAGGTGGGGTGGGTGGGACGGAGCCTTATCATAGCACCGCCGCGCGAGCGAGCAAGGGCGAGAGAGAGAGAGAGAGAGAGAGAGAGAGAGAGAGAGAGAGAGAGAGAGAGAGAGAGAGAGAGAGAGAGAGAGAGAGAGAGAGAGAGAGAGCGAGAGAGAGGGGAAGAAGGGCTAAAAGTTGGCGCCCCTGGGAGCCTCCAAAGTGTTGACCCCCTGCTAGGCCCCCCCCCCCCCCCCTCCATGGCCGAGGTTGTGTCTTACCCGGCGCGCATATCTCTCGCGTTCAACGCCCGCTGGGAAAATTTCGCAAAAGGTAGAAAGAAAGGGGGGCCGGCGACGGAGTGGGGGGGGGAGGGGGGGGCGGAGGCTAGTGCGGCGCGGGCCCACGTCGCGGCGACGGCAAAAGAAGTTTCTGATTTACGTTCGATTAAAGCAGGTGAGGTGTGCCCCGAAGGCCTCCCGCACACACACACACTCACACTCACTACAACAGGCTTCACCTCTACCCTTACGATGGCTCCGTGAGGAATTCTCCCTCGTCTCAAATTTTTTTTTTTTATCAAACGCATAAATAGGCGGATGCTGAAGATGGCAAAGATGATAATGCGAGGGATAAGACATAGGCGACACCACTAGCTAGCCGTCGTAATGAGAGCAAGTCATGAATAAGTGAGCGTGGCGCGACGATCAGCACGTTCTTCATCGCGTCGGACGAGACGATCATCTGCAGAACAATGCGCGCGACACCCTAGCATGTGCACATGCAAAAGATAAGTCCCAACGAACCACATTTAAAAAAAAATTATTCTTAACACACCTTGACTTGCTCGCCGAAAAACAAATCGTAATATTACAAAAAACAAAGCTTGTTTTAAAACGAAATGTTCTGCAATAAGGATTAACAAGATTTGTCTTGTTATTTTACCCCCAAAAAATGAACAGTGTACCTGCAGCTACTGAGGCCTAATTAGCACGGCTCAGGGAGTAGCGGGTCGCAATAGTGCAAAGTCAGTGCCGAGGAACGCCCCACCCCGCCCCACCCCACGTCGCTAACTTCCGCCTCGCACCTCTGGGGGGCGGGGCGGGGCGGGGCGGGAGTGGCGCCACTGCAACAGGCTGGCGCCGCTCAGTCCTGTCACTCAGGTGCGGCCCAGATCAAAGAGGACGCTGACCAGTGACGGACTGTACAAATGTTTCCATTGGCGAGTTATTTTCCGCGACGCCGGCCGCCAACAGGCGCGCCCTGTAAACGACACAAGGGGACTTCTTTCTTTCCTGTTTGCCCGAGATGTACTAAATAATACTGCGCTACAGGGCGGGGTGGGGCGGGGTGGGGCGGGGTGGGGTCGGGCAGCAGGGAGGGTAGTGGCGGGGAGGCGAGGGCCGTGCGCCGCCCCGCCTGTGCGCGCCACGAGCGCTCCTCCAACTTCCTTCATAAGGCGGTGAGTCGCTTACCCGATGCACATATCGATATGAATATAACCCGGAGTGCGCAGCGCAGCGCAGCCCTCTAGAAAAATGAAAAGTTTTAGCAGCCATCGTATGGTTAGCTCAGGGACACCCATAAAATTAAATAGTTAAAAAAAAAACAATATGACAGTTATTTTGATGACCTAAATTTGAGTGACTCTTGCAATAATATTGCCATCTCGATCATGATTTTGTGGTTGTCCCTGAGGTAACAAGCCGATCGCTGCTACACACCTTCTCATTTTTCTAGGTGAGCAGAGACAGCTGCACCACCCTCCACGGCACTATCGAGCGCTGTTCATCCCCCCGTCTGTCAGCCCCGCCCCGCCCCGCTGTTCGCTGGCCATGATGTATCCCTGCTGGGACGCCGCGCGAACAGCTCGGGGACAACGCCGCGGAGGGTCACTACTAGCTGGACACTACGACACTGGCGGACACCTCCAGGACAACCCTGGAGCAGAGCGCACTGCCGATGCACTGCCGCTCCTCCTGACTCCGGGTGCTCCGGGACCTCCGGGACGGTCCAGCACCCCACTGAGGCCTAGAGGCCAGGGCGGGGGCGCAGGGCGGGGGTGCAGGGCGGGGGCGCAGGGCGGGGGCGCAGGGCAGGGTGCAGGGCCGCAGGGCGGGGTGCAGGGCGGGGGTGCAGGGCAGTGTGCAGGGCCTCTCTCGCAGGGCAGGGGCCAGGGCGCAGGGCAGGGGTGCAGGGCAGAGGACGCAGGCGCAGGGCGGGGTGCAGGGCGGACACGGGGGTGCAGGGCGGGGGCGCAGGGCGGGGGCGCAGGGCGGGGGCGCAGGGCGGGGGCGCAGGGCGGGGGCGCAGGGCGGGGCCCTCGCGGACCTCACCGGATTGGATCGGTCATCATCCGTCAACCATGAGCGGACCGGGCCGAGCCGGACCGGACAGTGCTACGCGGTGCGGGGAGGGGGGAAGGGGGTCTGGCCGTGTTTAAAGCCCGACAGACTAGGGCAGGGCAGGGAGGGGAAGGGCAGGGCAGGGGCGCACCGATGCGCAAGGTACGATGAGCTATTCTCGGTGACCTGCATGTCTAACAAAAGAGACGACACCAGGGAGGGGGGGGGGGGGGGGGGGGGGGGAAGCTGCACGAGCGGGAAGCGCAGGGCGGGCATGGCGACGGCATACTAAAACACTAGGTAAAGTGACAGCGAAAAGACCATGTCCATTTGCCGTAGGGCAAAATTAGCTTTCCACTCTACTGTGCGACGAACCGAACTGTACACTGTTATTCAATTCCTGTGACGTCACATTCGTTTAACTGTAAAAGTTGTCACATTCGTTGTAATATGATGTCACATTTGTTGTAATGTGAATCGACAGGGCAAAGCGCCGTAAATTCGGCAATCACATTCAAAGGAATGTGACACTTACATCCAAACGAATGTGACAGTTTTTACAGTGAAAAGAATGTGACGTCACATGAATCGAATAACAGTGTATCACTGTGAGAAATGTTTGTAGGGGTTTCAGGAAAATTTTCCATGAGATATGTTGTCAAGTTACAGTACTGTTACTCATATTGTAAAGTTACAAAACTCTTCTCAAACTTGCTATCGATTTGACATTCATAACCGAGCAACCTTAGCTTTCGTAACGTTATCGATATCGATCGTAAAATTACATCAGTTTTTAATGACAAATTACGAGAATTGTTGTACGTTTACGAACAGTTTTTTTTTTATAAAGCTGGCGCCCACCCGCCCCTCCCCCTGCGCCGTCGCTTCATTCCAAACGTCACGGCCGCGGACGACAATTTCGCATGGCGAGAGCCATATAGATGGCGTGGCGTAGCGGGGCGCAGCGGGGAGGCGCAATGCGCAAGACGGATGGCAGGGGGCGAGATGAGGTGCGGCGGCTGAGTCGAGTCGTCTCGCGGGCGGGGCGGGGTGGGGCGTGGCGGGGTGGGGCGTGGCGGGGCGGGGCGGCTGCAGCAATGCCACACCGCTCACCTGCAGAGCTAATCGGAACGCCCTCACTTCAGCCGATGAGCAGTGGCGTGGCGGTACCGGGGTGGTCGGTGCGGGGTGGGACGGGGTTGGGCGCACTAATAAAAGCTTATACGGTGACTGTCACTGTAAGCTACGATGAACCCTGCAGCACTGTAGCTTAATTACGGAGAAATTCCGGCGTAGCTTACAGTAAAATTCACCGTGAAAGCCATTTAGAGTGCGGGGTGGGGCTAGGCTGCGGGGGCGCCCGGACCAATAGACACGCGCAATTATTTATTTGATAGGGGCGCTGCGCGGCGCGGAGCGTGGGCTGCCGCGCTCGGCGCCATACATAATACATGCATATTTCGCGATATCTATTTTGCGGCCGATGTGTGTGTGTGTGTGTGTCGCTTCCGTGCGTTCAGCAGGCGGCCGCTAAACAGTGTGCAGCCGCGTGCGAGGAAAAATTGCAAATTGCCTGGATGACTATCTCATCGGTGACATGCGACGTTTTTTTTTCCTTCTCTCCCTCTCTCCCCCCCTCGCTCTCTCTCTCTCGCTCTCGCTCTCGCTCTCGCTCTCGCTCTCTCTCTCTCTCTCTTTCTCTCTCTTTCTCTCCCTGTCCTGCAGTGTACATATTTTGTTGTCCACTGTTTTTTCTTTATCTGTCGGTCGGTATGGTCGGAGTGATAAATGTTTAAAAAAATGAATGGGCAACGCTAGTTACGAGCCTTTCATTCATCCCCGCGCGATAGTAGTAAAACCCACGAGCACACCTGACGGCACTTGACGCGAGCCCTGCACGGCTCGCCCGTGTTCATTCATTCAGATATCAACGGCCTTGCGACACGGCTGAGTCTCGACCTTATCAAGTTTCATTCATAATAATTATTTTTTATTGTTTTTATTTTTTCTCGTCACGACCGCAGTCATAATATATTGACGTGCAGGCGGGCGTGGGGCAGCGCTGGGCGGGGCGTGTCCTGCGAGCTGCGGGCGCCGGGCCAGGCCAGGCCCCACACTGATGCGTTGTGTTATGCAGGACATTACAGCGCTGAGGTAACGCCCCGCCCCGCCCCGCCCCGCCCCGCCCCGCCCCACCTCGCGCCGCCACGGGGCTAATGTTACGAATATTAGCAAGTCCGGCCTAACGCCGACACCGCACGGACACGCGCTTCAAGAAGCGGCGGCAGAACGCTCAACGGCGAGTTGAGTTTGAGTGTTGGGTTGAGTGTTGAGTTAAGTGTTGAGGCGGGACTTGATGTGAGCAGAGCAGGGGTCCGTAACCTCGCAAATATTCTAGGATAACAGTACAAAATAAAAGTGAAAGTTATAACATTTATCTTTTTACAATCAGCCGGCTGTTTAAAAAGTTAAACTTTAATAACAAATGTTAAATTTTAAATTTTAATGTTAAATGTTACAGACCCTCAAATTTGCTGTGAGGGGTAGGCGGCCTACCCAGAGCAATTTTGTCAACTTTAAATTGTATGTCCCCTTTTTTTGTTAAGTTAATAACAACCCCCAAAAAATAGTAACAACATTATTTGTTACGTGCTAATATTTGTTATGTTGAAAGGTACGTTAAGTTACGGACCCCTGGATGTGCACTGTTAAAAAAATCTCGGAAATTCACGGGGTATTTGTTGTGAAAAAAATTGCCAGAGCTCGTCGTGATTTTTAGGGAGAAATCACAACACTTTTTTGTGTTCAAAAAATAATTAACTTCTGAAGTATCACGACTGGTCTACAACTATTACAAATTAAGAAAGCAAAATGCTCGACTTTTGAGTACGAAGAAGTGTTGGAATTTCACAGTCGCTCCATATCGAGCTCGTGCTAGAAAATCACAAAATATTTTTAAGAGTGTGAGTTGAGCGAAAGTGGATGCAAACAACCGCTTAGCAGGTTTACGAGTTAACATGGATATGGCTTTACCCCCTTCCCGGCACTGCGCGGGGTGCAGACACGAATGGCTGAGGCGGGGCGGGGCGGGGTGGGGCGGGGTGCGGTGGGGCGGGGCGAGGTCCGCTCTAGCAGCACAGGAGTAGTTCTCGTGAGTGCGACATATTACTCCTGCCGGGGGAGCCCAGTGTGCCGTGTGTATAAGCCTAGCAGAGCAGGCCCCCCGGACACTGTCGGGGCCGGCGATACTGGGCGAGGCCTTCCCTGCTGGCCTTGAAGAGATGGCCCCTCCCGGCCCCTCCCCTGGCCCAACGTCCACGCCAACCCCTGCAAAATGCAGCCGGTCCCGTATGGCCATGGGGGCCGGGCAGGACGGGGCGGGGCGGGGCGGGGCGGGCGGGGCGGAGGCGCCGCCGCCCCCAATGGCGGGCGACCTGGCCCCGGCCTCCTGTACAGGTAGCAAGTGCAGTGCGGTACGAGAGAATGCACTCGGGACCGGCGGGGCGGGGCGGGACGGGGCGGGACGGGGCGGGGCGGGGCGGGGCGGGGCGGGGCGTGGCGGGGCGGAGGCGGCAGGGGGCGAGCCCAGCCCACCACAACAGACAAGCAGCATGGCCACTCACTCTGCAAACTCGCCTCCCCGCTCGGACAAGTAGTACGGCGGAGGGCGCATGCCTCCAAGTGGGGTACTGCATGATAACATTACTCACACAAGAGTTTCCCGCCTAGCGATGAAATTAGAACAAAAAATTAAAAACAATGGTTTTTTCAGTCGCTCGGTAACTACCTTCCCCGCGCAGATAAGTACTTTTAGCTGATATTATACGACCCTCAACTTACTGCACCGGGATTAATCAGACACTTATTATAGCATTTTTTTGGTTTTTTTGTTTTTCAGTAATACATTACGGTTGTTGCCGGCGTGATCAGGTGAACACTGGTAACAGAGTTGAAAGTTGAAAGTTGCTAACCAATTAACGTGCTTTTCAAATGAGCGCACTTTGCACACTTCACGACGTTGATCATAACTTATTGACATCACCAAGTTTGTAAGACCAGTGTTTAACTGCACACCTGCCAAACGTTTAAAGTTTGCACATTCCTCAAGTGTGCAAAACTGTTCGACACGTAATGTGCAAATTAGTAACAAAAATAGTCATTTAATTAGTTTAGGCTAGCTAGAATGTATCATCTGCTAAAAAAAAAAATAGTTTTCCCAGTGTACTGCAGGGTATTAAGGAAGTGCGATACCCCCCGCCCCGAGCACCCACGTACTCACGGTGATCAACAGCACGGCTCATCTCATCTCGTCCCCGCCAGGGCGGGGCGGGGCGAGGCGGGGCGGGGCGGGGCGGGGCGGGGCGGGGCGGGGCGGCACCGGGACCAAGGCGCAGGGCGTGGCGCCGCGGCTGGCAAACGTACTCACCTGAAAACAAACAAACATGCCAGTCACGTCGCAGCAGAAAAACAAAACGCTGGTCCGGACGAAAGCGGACAAGTAGAAGTGGAAGTAGTAGTAGTAAGAGAGGTGTGGTCAGCGGCCAAACTAATGCGAGACGAGGATAAACAGCGCTGAGCATTAATTACTGACAGCAAACGAGATCACAAACAAACAAACACACACACAGAGCAACGGCACGTGCGACCCGGCCGGCCTGGCGCGGTGTAACCCAATTACTCAACACAATTAAAGGCGAGCAAAAGATTGAAAATGTAAGAAAATGGGAACAGGAGAAAAAAAATAGAAGTTTCCTGTTGAATCCGGAAATCAATTTTCCGGATGCTATATCCTCGGCATATCCATGCATGTTATTGTATTTCCAGCATGCGGAAAATTTGCTTTACGGATCCAACCGGGAACTTCCCGGAAAAAAATTTGCTGTGAAACGTCCGGCCCGCGGCGTGAAACAGAACCTACCGTCCCTCTTCACCTAAAAGCGATCCCGCACCGCTGTTGCTGCGCAGTTTGAAAAATAACACGGCGCTGTGTTTCTTTTGATTTGTTACGCCCGGCGTTACGGTCCTTGTCTTCAAACGCACCTGACTCGCCTCTTATTAGCCGCACCTCCAGCAAGAGCCGGGTGGGGTGGGGCGGGGTGGGGCGGGGTGGGGCGGTCAGGGCGGGGCGGTAGGCTGCTGCGCGGGAGAGTTTGGGATGAAATCGACACCTCAAGTCGTAAAACTTACCCCCCCCCCCCCAAACCCATCCCTTTCCAGTCGACCAAAGAAAGGAGGAAGAGGCACACGCAGCCGCGGAGAGCACGCAAGAAAGTCAAAGTCAAAATAATAAAAAGAGTTCAAAAGTAAAGTGCGAAGGGAGGTAGAGTGAGACAGAGAGAGGAAGAAAGGAGAGAGAGAGAGGGAGAGAGAGAGAGAGAGAGGGAGAGAGAGAGGGAGAGACAGAGACAGAGCGGGCAGGGGTAGGAAGCTCGTGCGGGGGTAAGGGCGAAAAGAAGAAGTATAGCAGAGAGAGTTGTCCGAATAAATGCGCCACGTGGGGCGACAGCCAGCCCTCCCCCTCCCCCTCCCCACTCCCCCGGATCCTCCCCCTCTTTTGGCGAGAGGGACCTCCCCGCGGCTCGAACAGGTAGCGGCGCAGCAGCGGGGTGTCTTGTTTTGTTTTCATCGTTCTTGCTGGCTCGCTTGGCCCGCCCCGCCCCGCCCCGCCCCGCCCCGCCACCGTCTTAATTTACCCTCTTTTTCTTCCTCTGCTCCGCCAAGGCCGGGCGGAAGACGCGACTGGCGCCGCTCCCTCGCTATTTAAAGCGAGACCCAACCCCCGGGCGCGCCGCCGCGCCGCGCCCCTGGCCGCACCCCCGCCACGCCCCGCCACGCCCCCCGCCACGCCCCCATGCCACGCCCCCATGCCGCGCCTGGAAAGGGCAGGGCAGGGTTCTTTACAGTGCGATCCGGTGAATCGGTCGCCAGGGGCCAGACGGGCCGGACGCCTGGAAGAGCAGGTGGGGACCACAGAGGGGGCGGGGCGGGGCGGGGCGGGGCGGGGCCGCGGGGGCACGATACACTCATCGGGAGGAGATATACAGAGCCCGGGCCCGGCCCCAGCTCTAGAAACAAAACCCGAGCGGATCCGGGCAATGCGCGGAGAAACCAGTGCACCGCACCGGGCGACAGAGCTGTGCGATGACCGATACTCTAGAAAATTGTCGGTTACTTTTTATTGAAGTTTCAGTAACGTGATTTATGATTGGTTCGGCATCGGCGTTGGTACTTCGATAACCAATACGGAAAAGTTTCGATGATAAAGAAATGATATAGAACTAGCCGGTGTTACGTTCCAACAACCTGCGATGAAAAGTTAGAAGACGTGCTGATTTTACCCCTTTACGTTATATTGCACGTTTCTTTTCTTGCGGTACAAAGTTATCACGTCCAGGAAAGGGATGTATCAAAGGAATCACAAAACACTTGTCCCAGAAATTTTCTTGTTGAAATCATCCCCAATCCATAGCGTTTCGGTGGAGACCTCCTCGGTGAGACAGATCCCACCGGATCCGCGACCGACAGCGCGCTGTTTAGCGACCTGCGCCAACAACACAGAGACGCTCAGTGTTGCGCTGCTCTGCTTACAGAAGAGACTCTGTCGCCAACACTCTGCGCCCTGACAGTGCGGGGCGGGGGCGGGGCGGGGCGGGGCAGGGCGGGGCGGGGCGGGGCGGAGCGGAGCGGGGCGGGCCAACACGCACCCGTGTGACATAAATTTCAGTAGGGCGCCGCGCCGTACCGGTGCGCGCGCGAGCTACCCCCTCCTCCTCCCCTTTGCCCCCACCTCCTCTCCCTCCCCTTCCCTACCCGCCCTTGCAGTCGGGCCGCGGCTCACAACTACTGTACAGAGTGTACAGACAAGTGGCCTCCTCCCCCCCCCTCTTCTCCCCTCACCTCTCCTCACGCTGCCCTCGTTTCAGAAGACAGTAGCACAAGAAGGTGAAGGTGCCCTGCAGGGCCTCAGAGTGGAAGCCCTCCCCTCCCACGCAGTTCGACCCGCGAGGACACCCTACACACTCCGCGGCAGTGCTTCAGAAAATACCAACGTATCCGCACAATGCTCACAAATTTAAATTTCATCTCACTAAATACCCTTGGCCTACGAATGTCTGGTATTATGAAACCAATTTACCACCTCAAAGAATCCGAGGAGGCCTTAACTCGGGCTATTCCGGTGTACCGGGTGTTTCTTTGAATGCGTAACAGTGTTGCGGGTTTGCCTACCCTATTCGCCCGTAAGGCGCCATGGCCCCTGCAGCGCTGGAGAGTATGCAATCCCGCAACACTGTTACGCATTCAAAGAAACACCCGGTACAACTACTATCCTGGCAATCCATGGACTATTTTTTCCCAATCCCCTAAACACACAGTACCAAAGTCGTACTTTTCGCCTACATACAGGCGTTTTGCCTTTAAATGTCTCAAAAATACACAGGCATTCTGGCAACCTTGGCAGGACGTCTTTTTTGTACCGTTTATCCCGAGTAGAATGACGGTTTTGACAGCTGTAGGTTTTTTTTTTTTTCAAGCGAATACATGGTCTTTCCGGAAAGAGACCACACTGTGCACTTCGACGCAAAGTCAGGTCGAGTGCCCTGCGGATTTGAGGCGATCCGTAACATCCACGCTAAAGTCCGTCTGTTCGGTGGCCAGTGGCCACAGTGTGGACTCACCGCACAGAAGAAGACTGCCGCTGGGCAGGGCCGGAACCCACACCTCTCACCAGCCACCCCACCCCGCCGCGCCCCACCCCGCCCCACCCCACCCCACCACCGCGCCGGGAACTGTCGACAAACTAATTAACATGTTGTAGAACCACGCAGGGGCGGTGCTGCATTATTCTGGAGGGGGGGGGAGTAAAAACATGAGAGAATGAGGCTGGAGAGGCAGCGTCTCGCGTCTGATCGAGAGACAGGAAGGGGAGGGGGAGAGAGAGAGAGGGAGAGAGAGAGAGAGAAAGAGCGAGAGAGAGGGAGAGAGAGAGAGAGAGAGAGAGAGAGAGAGAGAGAGAGAGAGAGAGAGAGAGAGAGAGAGAGAGAAGGGAGGGTTGACAGCGCGACAGGCAGCAGGGGCGCGCTGCGCTCCCGTGGTGCGGGCGTCAAGCCTTACGCCTCTCCATGTAAACACTACGCAACAGGCATCAATACTTATTTGAATGGACGGCGAGAATCGATCATACGCCAACGACGTGGCCTTGTCTCTCATTTAGCCACGCTCCACTCGCTGCGCATAATCGAGCCCTCTCTCTCTCTCTCTCTCTCTCTCTCTCTCTCTCTCTCTCTCTCTCTCTCTCTCTCTCCACCCCTCCCACGTCACAATAACCATAGCTCCACGGCGTTGGCTGGCTCCTTCATTAGAGGAGTGCAGTTATGCGACCTCCAAATGCATGCGGGGCGGGGCGGGGCGGGCACGGCACAGATTGAGCGAGTGCAGTCGGGCGGGGCGGGGCGGGGCGGGGCGGGGCGGGTTACTCGGTGTGCTGAGAGCACTGCGCGCTCACTACCGTGGTGGGTGCGCCCCGCTGCACACTTTGCCGAATGCGTTGTCGTTGACTTTTCGGGACCTCATGGCTCATACCAGCACGAGGCGGCACTACGGTAATCAACAAGTAACTTTTCCTGATCCTCCATAGAACAAAAAACCGAAAAGAAAAGGTGGAAAAAAGAGAAATAGATGCTGTATGGCTGCGTTGTATTCGACCGCACCATGCACGTTTTCCGAAGCGTGCCAAACCGAGGTGTACAGGTGTACACATAACTGGTAATCCATGATATTCACTGGTGATTCCTGGAAATCGCCGGTAACCCCTGGTTATCAACGCACAATCCTGGGTAATTTCCTCGGTAATCCCTGATATTCTTTACCTTTTTCTCCCGATAACATCCTAGTTATCTCTTGGTAATCCCTCGTAATCCCTGGTAATCACCATTATTAGGTAAACTGATGTACAAGATTTAAGGGAGTTTCGTCACCACTCCCCTAAAAGGGAGTCCCCTCCCCTAGCATGTTCCACTGCTTAGACCCAAAGTCGCTGCCGCGCTAAAAGAAGTATTCGCTTCAAGAAGGGCGGGGCGGATCCACGAGGGGAAAATAAAGCGCGCTGACATAGTGCTAACTCATCGGCGAGGCTCAGTTAGTTGCGTGAGGCAATCTGATGCAGCCCAGCAGCCAGCAGCAGCCTATCCAACAGCTCGGCCCCGCCCCGCCCCGCCACACCCCGCCCCGCCCCGCCCCGCCCCGCCCGCCAATCGCTTGATGCAAGCAAGTGGAATATGCAAAGCGGGCACGAGAGGGCGGGGGGGAGGGGGGAGGGGGTTTCAACCCGAAGCCAGCATTCTGGGAGAATGCACACAAGCCATACCACGTGATCTGCCGGCCGGCCAGAGGTGCTCCGCAGCGGGGTTAGGTTATGCAACGCGGAAACTGTTTGTTTGACTTGCAATAAAAAATAAAAAAATAAAAATAAGTTCGGACGAATAAGAGGGAAGTCACTGCCCTCTGCTGACACTTCAGCCCGACAAGGCAGTCTTAGTCAGCCGCGGGACGGGACGCGACGCTTCGCGCCCCATCCCTCCCCCGCGGGAGAGCACACAGATTTCCCAGGCCGGGCCGATATTAAATCCAGCACCAAGTCTCCGCGGCGAAAAGCGGGCGCCAGAATAAATTCGCCGAGCAGGACGACGACGGAAGTCCGCAGGGCGCGGAGTGGAGGGCCATAACTGCGAAATTGGAAATATATCGGTCCGAACGGCGGGGGTGGGGGGGGGGGGGGGGGTGGCTGGAGTATTTCATCTTTAGCGCTTGAGCTCCGAGGGGCGTTCTGCACAGGGTCCAGCCGGGGCGGGGCGGCTGGGGTCGCAGCACGCGGGAGTACAAGGGAATCCGCCGAGACCCTGATATTTACTGTTGCGCGAGACACATTACTGCATTTACATCGCATAGCAAGTGCATTTACGACCACAAAAAAAAAAAAAAAAAAAAAAAAAAAGAAAAGACACGAACAAAATAGCGTTATTTTTGTATGTATGTATGAATGAAGATATGATATTATCGTCAATTTCCAAACCGGGTGTTTGTCGCAGTGAAATCCACGAGCGAAAACATATCATTATCATGGACAAAACGGTAAACACCCAAAATATGTTTCCTACTTGAAAATGACGAAATTTTTGTTTAGAAAAGTTGATTTGGAATATTTTTTAAAATTACGTTTTAATTTCTGACAGTGTAATAATAATCGACCCGAACCCGAACGTACTTCTACCGCATAGTCAATGCGCGTCCCAGCATGTATTATAATTTTCATTTTCCAAACCACTCTCCAAACAACCGTCGCTCTGCCGGAAACGACATTGCAAAGCGCGCGCACTGCCACTCTCCGGCGGCTGGCTGTGCAGCAATGCGAACAGCCCATTACACCGCCAATTATTGGCAAAGAATTGCGCCTTGTTATTTTTTGTCGCCAGTTTGCAGAGCACCGTGACAAACAGCCGCAGTACGACGGGAGGCCGCGCGGCGCGCCTCGCTGGGCATCGAGGTTCACTTCTCTCGCTCTCCACGCCTCCGCCCCGCCCCGCCACCCATCTCACTCTCTTTCCAATTCGCGACAACGTCGTCGCCGTCGCGAGAAACAAAAATACAGAGAAAAAAAATCGGCCATCAGTCCTTGAAGATTGTTTCGTAGTGTAAGTCACCTCAGAAAAAGAGTCCCTTTAACTTCTGATCCGTCGCATTTTCATAAATACTTAAATTTGTTTTTTTGTTTTTCAAACGTCGAAAAGACTACTGTACAATCTGTGCGCGGGATCCGGAGGTCCGTGCGCGGCTTGGCGATGTTGTACGGCTTTGTGATGAATCACTCGCTTCCAGCAGTATTTAGCGTTATCTGACACGAGTGCCGGGCCGACCTCAACCTCACACCACGGCCAGTCACGCCACGTAGCGCCACCCACAGCCGGTCGCGTGGGCAGGGCGCCACCGGCGTGTCAACCGGCTGCCGAACAAGAGATAAAGGGGCAGAGAGAGAGAGAGAGAGAGAGAGAGAGAGAGAGAGAGAGAGAGAGAGAGGGAGAGGGAGAGGGAGAGGGAGAGGGAGAGGGAGAGGGAGAGAGAGGAAGAGAGGGAGAGGGAGAGGGAGAGGAGAGGGAGAGGAGAGAGGGAGAGGGAGAGGGAGAGCAGGGAGAGAGAGAGGGAGAGAGAGGGAGAGAGAGGGAGACTGATTGAGTGAGTGAATGAGTGAGAGAGAAGGGGGGCGGAACACTGGAAATCCAAATGTGGGAATGTCACATATTTATAAGGTGTGTGAATTTTGATTTGTGCACTTGATCAAGTTAAGGAGTGAATTTACCTAGAAATTTTTGGAGCAAGTGTACGATTGCAAATTCATGCAATGCACACGCACGCTAAAAATATTTCTTCACTTGCAGCTACAAATTACTCGCAACACGCATAATATAATGCGTAACTATGAACAAAACTAACAATCTTGTATACATGATTGCGCATTAAATTAAGTACGTTGGGGCAACTCTGGAGTGGCGTATTAAATAAGTTCATAAGAACTAAGCCTGCAGCACCTCCACACTCTTAAATTCTTACAAAGAAAATTCTTGTATTACAAAGAATTTTGTGCAACCGTAATACCAAGAGATTAGTGCTTATCTCAAGCACTAATCTCTTGGTAATACAAAGCCAAATTTTCTTTGTAATACAAAGCAAAAATCTTTGTAATACAAGAAAATTTTCTGTTTATTACGGTTGCACAGAAATCCTTGTATTATACGAAAAAATTCTTTGTAGAAGATTTAGAGTGCAAGTGAGCGACCCCTCACACTCGGGCTTGTGTAACCTGGCCGCGTACAGTATCGGGCCGTGCCGGCCGGGTCCGCGCACATCTCCAGGACACGGGGTGAACCAGCAGCAGCCCCGCCCCGCCCCGCCCCGCCCCGCCCCGCCCGGCCGCTGGTGACCACGGTGCGGTCCGCGGTAAACCCTTTCGCCATAACAGCTAACTACCGTCCTGCACGGCCAACAGGGCCAACAGGGCCCGGCCAGCAGGATCCGCAGGGCCCGCCCGCGGGGGTGCACTTCGCGGCCGGGGTTCCCACCATCACCATTGCGCCCCGCCCCGCCCCGCCCCGCCCTCCCGCCTCACCCCGCCCCGCCCCGCCAGTACAGTAGCGCACTACCCCATCAGCCCGCACCATTCCGTCCCAGGGCGCATCGTTTCTCTACGATGGAGATTATTCCCGCGCTTTCACTGGGCATTCAATGCACACGTCAGATAACTGCGCAGCATAAGGAGCACAAGAGAAAATAAAAAGCAAGTCAACAGAAAATCAAGACTCATGTGCTCTTCTAAATCACCGTCAACTTGCAGCGCCCACCCCCCTAGCGGAGGGATCTTCTGGAGAACGCCGGCTACAGTGTATTTTTGCAGGCGCCAAAGGTCTCCTGCCTCTGCGCTTCCAAGTGTACAGTATGCTCTGCCACAGGAGCCGGGGTAGCTTTTTGTCGCGAGCGTTTGGTACGCCTGGCGTACGCTTCAAAAGATGGCATACTTCCCGCGCAACCCCTAAAATTGCAGTGTAGGCAACCCGGCCGACAAGCGCGCGCAGCTGCTGCATCTCAATCCAGATAGGGGGCGTGGGGGGGCGTGGCGGGGCGTGGCGTGGCGGGGCGCGGCGGGGCCCAGTGAGGGTACCGGGACAGCACCGGCAGGGCGGGGAGATAAAGTGGCGCGCGCACAGGGCGAAAGGGCGGGGGAGGGGGGGGGCGTAGACGGGGTGGTTGTGGAGGGAGGGGGGGGGGGTAAGGGCCGGGGGCGTCAAGGCGGCGGCCCACGCCACGCAGGACGCCGTTGAGGGGGAAGAGCTCATTCCATTTGCTCCACAGGTACTCAGTGCCACTGTGGCGCGGTGCATTCTGCACGGCGTCTCCGTCCGCTCCACTGCTCTCCTAGTGGTGTCTGTCTGTCTGTCTGTCTGTCTGTCTGTCTGTGTGTCTGTCTGCCCTCCCCCGCCCCCCGTCACGCCTCGGCACTGTACAGTAGTAAGGCGACTGCCCCAGAGGACAGGACCCTGCCCAGCAACTTGCAATGCAAAGGTGCGCCAGCTGCCCCTCACCCCGCCCCGCCACCCCCCACTAATCTCCACTTAAAACTTGCCATTGTCGCTTCCCCGCCTTGGCGCCACGCCGCGCCACGCCGCCAACACTCATACAGCAGAAACAGCAGCAGCGGGGCGAAATCTTGCCGGCCGGATGTTAAATGCAAGGGGCTCCAACGGCCTTTTGTACGGCGCAAGGTATGTAAATGCTGCCGGGGCGGGGCGGGGCGGGGCGGTGGCGGGGATCTTGGACCCCTCGAGGAGGCAGGGGGGAAGTGGGGGGCGCTCCTTCTCCGCCCCCTTCCCCCTTAACCCCCTCCCCCGCTCTTCCCCTCGCAAGGAGCGGCGCTGTTTGTCTCTTTAATCGCCCTCCTTTAGGCAATCTTGCGTGCAGGCGAGGCGGGCCGGGGGATTCCGCGGGACCCCAGCAGCCCGCCCCGCCCCGCCCCGCCTCGCCTCCTCCCTCCAGCCCGTGTGACCTCCCTACTCCTGCTCCCGTCCTCCCCGCAGCAGCACCAGCACGGTCAGCTGGGGAGGGGGGAGGAAGGGAGGAGCCGGCTATGCCCTCGTGTCCAGTCACCCGCGAGCGATATTTTTCTATAAATACAGCCGCCCACCTTACAACTAGGCTCAGAGGAAAGGGGCGGTTGTGCACTAAAAAACAAAAGCTTACGGAAAATTTCACTGTAAGCTACAGTGAACCCCTGCAGTACCGCGTGAGAACCGTAGAAAATTCACCGTACACAGTAAAAACTACGACCAGATTTCCGAGCATTTTTGGAAAAACCATGCAAGACGTTACAATCAATGTATTTTCTACAAAAGAAAATCCTGGAGTTTTTACCGTGTAAGCTTTTAACAGTGTGATTCACCGTACCTTACAGTGGACATGCATCGTAGCTTACAGCAGCATTCGCCGTTGACTACGCGGTGAAGATTCATCGAGAGCTACAGTAGAGCTGCAGGGTTCACTGTGTGTAGCTTACAGTGAAAATTCACAGAGCCTTCACTGTGAAAAATATCTTCGTAAATTTACAACATATTTTGTAATCACGATTTTCAAAATATATTGTAAATTTACGACCGACCATTCTTGCTCGTCACTGAATTCTAAGTCGATACAAAGTAATTGTAATTTTACAATTTCAAATTGTAATTTTACAACATTTATCATGGAAAATTTTCCTGTAACCTTTACAAGTATTTTTCACAGTGTTTTATAGGGTGCAAGTAGCAGAGCGTGGAGCGTGCGAGCAGAGGGAGGGCTCCGGGGCTGATGCGGTGCGCGCCCCGCCCGCCCCGCGGCCGGCCGGCCGGGCCTGGGCCCCGCGGTCTGGCCCTGCTCTCGCCTTGCACCGCCATTACGCGCCCCAAAAGTCCCTGCTGGTGCTGCTGGTACCGCCTCCTCACCCCCCGCCCCCCCGACAGAGCCGTGTGCACGTCCTAGCAAATTCCCTCTTAGCCAGGGGGGTTGGGTTGGGGGGTGGGGGTAGGTTAGGAGAGCGGGGGGAGGGGGGTAAGGGGGAGGAGGGGTTGCACATACGTACTCAGCATCCGCATGTCGCCCGCCCTACCTCACCCCGCGCCGCCCCGCGCCGCCCCGCGCCGCCCCGCGCCGCCCCGCGCCCCCGCGGCGCACAAAGGCAAGGCGAGGTTTACATTACGATTGTAGGTCACCCTGCTGGGCTCGGCGGCCCCGCCCCGCCCCGCCCCACCCCGCTCGCGCCTTCAGCACCGCCAACGCGCTCTCTGCCCGCTACCTCCCCGAGGAAGGTGAAAAAAAAGAAGAGAAGTCACGCAGGGAGTAACATGGGCGGGGTGGTACCGCCCGCCCCGCCCCGCCCCGCCCCGCTCCCGCCGGGTACCGAGCGCCGTACTGCCCCCTCATTACACACAATGTATTATCCATTCGTAAGCAGCAGGCGACCCCACCCCACTCCGCTGCGCCCCGCCCCGCCCCGCCCCGCCCCGCCCGCCCGGGGTGCTAGGGGGCTAACGGGCGGCGCTCTTCGAGGCCGCACGGGCGCCTGCCGGGAGCACAAATCTCCTCACCCCCACCCCACCCCGCCCCGCCCCGCCCCACCTAGCTCCGCCACACCTATCTAAGCATCAGCTCGTCCGTTTGCAGCGCGCCAGCCCGCCCCGCCCCACTTCGCCTCACCCCAACCCCCCCGGCACCACTACAATCATTTACTTTCCGCCCTCTCTCTCTCTCTCCTCCCAGGTAAATCGCGTCATTTACAGACTGCATAATTTTGGGAACAAATGAGCACTTTGTCCTCAAGAAATCGAAAACAAATTTTCGAGAGGAGAAAGAAAAGGTTCGTGGGGAACGCCTTTCTGCACCTTCGGCGAGCAGTTCGGGGAGCGCCTCTCTACGGCGGCCCTGCAGCAGCAGCGGTACGCGGCCTGCCAGCGCCCCGCCCCGCACCCCGCCCCGCCCCGCCCCAGCTAACAGCTGCCACCCGGCGGCTCCAAGCCGTGGATAGAGGACGCCGGCGATGGAAATTAGTTTACTTCTGCATGAGTCGGTCCTAGCACTGCCCCGCCCCGCCCCGCAGCAGCGCTGATGCTGAGCACGGCGTTGCCGACACGTGAGGCGGGGCGGGGCGGGGCGGGGCGGGGTGGCCCCATACCCTTAGGCTCGCCCTAGTGAATACCACCACTAGAGTCCTACTCTGTAGGACTCTAACCACCACACCTGCAGAATAACGTCAACGACGACGATTCACAGATGAGGCCATCCAGTTTTGTTGAGGTGTGCATCCACCCGCTGGTAACGAGATGCGATACCGCGCGTTACGCCCCTGCCGCACCTGGCCACACCCCGCCCCGCCCGCACTGCTATTGTCTGTAACGAGAGCACTGTGTCGCCGCACAGTGCAGTGGCAGTGCCCCGGGCCCCTGGGAGGCAGGCTGTCCGCACGGCACGGCCAGCACTGCAAGAAACAAATCAAACAGAGACCTTGCACCTTTCAAGGTTTAATGCTTTTGCACGGGCAAGGTTTGAGCACCCTTCGGACTTTTCAGAACCCCTTTAAAAACGGCTTTCCGCTTAACGTTTTATGAACGCCCCAGCACCTGCACTAATGTGACGTGTGACGTCCTGGGTTGGGTGTGGTGTGACCTTACTTTTAGGTGACGTTTGTAATGCGACCTCCTATTTTTAATCCCGTATACATTGGAGCTGGCGTCGCATCACAGGGTGTGACGTAAATAATTGAGGTCGCATTACGTGGTGTGACCAAAATTGATCACACCAATTGACGTGACGCACGTCACGTTGGTTTTTTTGTCAACTGCTGCGTTTTACTTTATAATGCCCGGCCCATTACCACAACTTCAAACGAGGAAGTCATCATTTCCCAACAGGTGTCTCTCATCTGTGACAGTTCCCCCGCGCGAAAAGAAAGAAGGCCTCACCCACCAGGGCAGCGCTGCCGTGCCGGAAGCTACGATGCTGGACCCCAGTGCTCCCAGACAAGTAGGCAGAAATTCTCACGAATACACCTGTGTGAGGCAGACGAGTATCTCCGCCTGCCCACTGGGCAAAAGGTAGTCTCTCGTGGGGAGAGTTTGCCTAGCACGCAGATACCCGTCTGCCTCACACAGGTGCATTCGTGGGAGTTTTCGCCCACTTATCTGGCAACACTGCCAGGCAGACGGGTATCTCCTCTTGCATACTAGGCAGAAGGCAGGAGTTGCCTTTGCCTACTAGGCAAACCCCTGCCAACAGCCCGCTGTCAGGGGGCCGGGCCCGGGCGCGGCGGGCGAACGGAGACGAGCCGAGCGCACTGCTGCGGCATTCAAGTGGACAATTGGCCAATAACAAGAGACGCTGAGGCCGGCGGGAGAGAGGGGCGGTGGAGGAGGGGGGGAGGGGGCGTTGACGGAGACACTGCGATGCTGTCGATTTCTCATCGCGGGTCGTTGACTGGAGGGAGGACGCGGCGCGGGGGCGACAGCGCAGCGCAGCGCTCACCTCTGGCCGCAAACTTCATCGCAGCGCTGTCGTTTTTCCTTACCTGCAACAAAAAGAAAAGACAACTTGATAAAAAAAAGTTTGAGAGGGTGAGAGGGTGAGAGAGAGAGAGAGAGAGAGAGAGAGAGAGAGAGAGAGAGAGAGAGAGAGAGACAGAGAGAGAGAGAGAGAGAAGGATAGGGAGAGACAGACAGAGAGAATAAGGCGCTTTTCGACATACGCGTGTGTAGTGTGCTAGTGCCGCTACCCGCCCTGCCCCGCCCCGACTCAGGAGCAAGTTTCCTCGCAGAAATAAGACGGAACCAGAGGGAGTGTTCCGGCGGCAGGTCCCTGTACTCCCTCTACGAGTACCCCCGCTACAGAGACGCTCGTCAGGTACCACCTATGTGCAGCCGACCCACACGCGCAACTCAAACTTCAAAGTTGGAATATACCAAAGACGACCCCACTCCCCCGCCCCGCCCCGCCTGCAACATGCTCACCTGCACTCTTAGGGGACGAATGAGCAAAGATAAGCCCTGGAGGGGAGGGGGTGTCTCACACACTCACGACGTAGGGCTCGCGGCCCACCCGCCCCCTCCCCCAATCACTGCACCACCCCGCCCCGCCCCACCCTACCCCGCCCCACCCCCACCCCGACCCCACCGCGCCGCGTCGCGTCCCTTTTCACCGGGTAAAAGCTTGACGACGTATTATCATTGCTAATGAACCCCTGACCCCTTTCGCGGCACTTTTCCCCCTCAAAATTCCCAGCAGCGCCCCGCCCCGCCCCGCCCCGCCCCGCCCCGGCGTGGGGCGCGCGCTATGCCTTCTCGCCACGACCTTTCCTTAAGTGGCCATTACAATGTCTTGGTCCACTAGATTTCCTGGGCTCACCCGCGCCCCGCCCCGCCGCACCCCACCACGCCTTCTTAACGCACCCTGGGATATCGCGAAAGCGGGAGAGGGGGGAGAGAGGTGAAAGAGAGGGGGGAGAGAGGGGGGAGGGGAGGAGCGAGCCCCGAGGCACTGCAGCGCAGGGGCCAGGGCCGCACGTTGAGCCCTGAGGGCTGGACAGGACACCGCACTCGGATCATATCCCCCAAAATCGAGTCTGATCTGTTACAACTCATCCCGCCAAAAGCAAAAAGAAAGTCGAGGTCGCCGCAGGTAGTTGTGCCGCCGTCTGTACTACACGATCGAGATCCGTTTCGAGATGGGTCTCGATGTACATAATTCGTTTTGATGGGTGTTCTTCCACTCGGCAACAACAAGTTGGGCTTGCCCACCCGCCCCACCCCGCCGCGCCCCGCCCCGCCCCGCGGTTCGACGGTTCGTGGGGCCACCACACCCCGCCGCACCGCACCCCGCGGCCCGGCCGCAGCGCGCCACGGGCGGGGCGGGTAGCTCGGCGCCGAGGCAAAGCACACCCTTTTCCTAATTGAAAAAGTTGGCTGTTATCTGTCCAGCTGGCCGCTGAAGTGGGGTGGGGCGGGGCGGGGCGAGGCGGGGCGGGGCGGGGCGGGCGGATGCCTCGAGACGCGAATGGAACGGGGGCGGGGTGCTTGCTTTTCTTTCCTGGTTTGCACAACTAGCGCGATATTTATGGCTCCGGTCCGCGCGCCGCCTCAGATTGTCCACTTAACATTCGCTTCGGCTTGCAGAAGAGAGAAAGGGTGAGAGAGAGAGAGAGAGAGAGAGAGAGAGAGAGAGAGAGAGAGAGAGAGAGAGAGAGAGAGAGAGAGAGAGAGAGAGGGGGGGGGGGGAGCTAAGAGAGACAAACGTCTAAATCGAGAGCCAAAACCCAAACACACCACCACAGAGGGAGTGTTGCGACCGGACGAATAGATCGGAAATATGTGTATAAACATACAGTATCTTCACACCGTGTGGAAGTCACGACCTCACTCCATCGCTGCTGCTGCGACCACACCCACTAGGTGCTCTTCTCGGAAACGCCTCATCAGATTCGTGAGTAAGAGCCAGTCGCGGTGGACCGTCGAGACAGTGGACCACTCGCCGAGGCCGCAGACCGTACAACTGCCCCGCCCCGCCCCGCCCCCGCCCCGCCCCCTGGTCCGGCACGTAGATACCAAGACGCAGCTCTAGGACCGTCCCCGCGCACAAAATAAAATCCCTCCTGCTTTCCAGAATGGGCCACCCGCCCCGGCGAACCCCTCGTGGCTCCAGAGCAGAGCCCGGCCTACAACACTGGCGGACCATAGGACGCGCCAAGCGCCATAGGAGAAGGGATGCGAAGGGACTGGCTTCTTCGCCCCGCCCCCAACACCCTTCAAATCAGACTTGGACTCCCGCGGAAAAAGCGGGGCGTTAGGAGCGCCAGCCCCGCGGCCCGCGTGAAATACTACAAAGTGCACACCCCGAGGGGGAAACAACTCTAAAAATTTTGTACACCTAGTAATTCAGAAAAATTCAGAGAAATTCAAAAAAATTCAGAAAAATTCAAAACAATTCAGAAAAATTCAAAACAATTCAGAAAAATTCAGAAAATTTCACAAAACTTCATAAAAATTCACGACATTTGTACACCAAAATTCAGAGTTGTTTCCCCCTCGGCACACCCTCGCTCACGCTCAGTGTTGTCAGAGAAGTAGGGAAACATTGCCTACGATACGCACGTGTGTAGCGAGCGGTACCAGCGCCTGGCTACTGGGCAAAGTAAACTCTCCTCCTGTGGGCAGAGTTTGCCTGATAGGCCGGCGTAATACTGACCATGACTTCACACAGGTGCATCGTAGGCAACTTTTGCCTACTTAGTTGGCAACACTGCTCACGCTTTCCGCAGTGTGCCGCCCCGCCCGCCCCGCCCCACCCCGCCCCACCCCGCCCTGTCCCGCCCCGCCCGTTCCGCCCCGTTTTGTCTCTCCCCCTGCTCAGCCCCTGTCGCCCCTTCGTTACATAACGCAAAGGCGCCCCCAAGCAGAACGGACCCCCCATCAGCGGTCCGACCCTTCCGCCCCGCCCCGCCCCGCCCCGCCCCGCCGTCCCGAGGGCACTCCGACAGCGGGGAGGGGAAGGGAAGGACCAGGCTGACCAGCCAGGCCCGGCCCGACCCGACGGCCGCATCACAAATTTCTCCTAACGAATCAAGCGCCAATGTGTGCGCGAGAGCTCGAACTCGAACTCGATGCGCCCTTTGACCAGCAGCCGTCATCGAGGCGACACGGTCCAAGGGGCCTCGAGAGGTCGCGTCTCTCTCTCTCTCTCTCTCTCTCTCTCTCTCTCTCTCTCTCTCTCTCTCTCTCTCTCTCTCTCTCTCTCTCTCTCTGATTTTCGGGGCCAAGAGCACGGCAGCCAGATCAGGCCACCCGGCCCAAAATAGCCCTTCCCTCGCCCCGCCCCGCCGTACCCAATCAATGGAGGCGTTCTTCGCTCATTGGCGGGCGTAAAAGAGACTCCTTCAGCAACGGAGACCTTGAGTGGCAGAGCGGAACGGAGGGCGACTGCTTCGCAGAACACTTCTTGTCCACGAGCAGCGGGCGGACACTGGGCCGTGGTGGTGTGGTCACCGCCCCGACCCCAGAGAGCGCCTAAAGAGGGTCATATGTCTAAGAGCACCCGATCAGCCGATGTTATAGTATCCAGCCGCCCGGCCCGGCCCGGCCCCGGAGAGACGCCACGCTGCGAAGTCTCTGGCGCGCGGTGTCAGTCTGGACGGCGCTGCCGCCGCGGCTGGAATGAATGGCGGGGCGTGGCGCGGGGTGGCGTGGCAGCGTAGCGTAGCGTGGTGGTTCATTCAGGAGGAAGCACAAGGGGAGCGCAGGCGGCAGCGCGGAGGCGGGAGCCCGGGCGCCGCCACACAGTCACGTGTGTGTGTGTGTGTGTGTGTGTGTGTGTGTGTGTGTGTGTGTGTGACCCTTGCTGAATGTCAATAATCTCATGCTTCGGATGCTGCGCACCGCCCGATGTGCGCAGCAGGACCACAGGGGACATTAGGGCAGATGTGCAGTGACCTTCAGCAGACGCTGTGGGGCGGGGCGGGGCGGGGCGGGGCGGGGCGGGCGGAGGAGGGGAGGAGGGATATGAGGCCAGGCGCCTGCTGCAGGCCGGACCGCAGCGTCCCCGGCAGGGCTGTACCTCTCGTCACCTGCGGGTTATCTTGAACGAGGTGGACGCGGACACGTGTACGGCGGGGCGGGGCGGGGCGGGGCGGGCGGGCGGGGTGCGGACCGTGTCGCTGGTTCAGAGATAGCGCGGCGGAGACGCCGGTGGCGCCGGTCCGGTCAGGACCAGCAGCACCGGGGACGTCTAGATCAATGAACTCGTTTGTTTAGAAGCCGCGCGCCGCGGTGCCGCCCGCCCCGCCCCGCCCCGCCCCGCCCCGCCGCGGCCCAGCCGTCACGGAACTGAACCTCGGCCGACTTACACTACTGTACGTCGCACTCTACGCCGCCAAATGCACGGCCGTCCTCACGAGAGGTCACCGCGAGCCCGTGGTCCGGCCCGTCCCGGCTCCTGTCCTTGTCGCACTCATGGAGCAGCCCCATACCCTAGAGGGCACACCCTCGTGAGTGCGACAAGGACAGACGCATGGGAGCGGTGTTCTGAGTCAGTCGGCAGGCGCCGTCATCATGGTCCCGGTTGGCCCGCAGGTGGGTCGCGTGGCCCGCGGGGTACGCCGTGGTAAGGGGCCGTTTATAAACTACGTGCCCATGAAGGGGCGGAGGACAAATATGATGAGCCCTTAACTAGTCGCAAGACCACCACTCGCGACTTTATCAAGATCCCATCATATTTGTATCCAGGGGAGCGAATGTCACGATGCTCTATCGAGCTCCGATGAATAAGGTCCTGAAACTTGAGGGGTCTATAATACATGTACCCCTTCCCCCTCCAGGACGCGTGTTATATAAACGATCCCAATGGGACACGACGCGACGGCGGCTCGCTCCAGTGGCCTGGATAGGACGCCGCGCGGTGATCGTCCTTGTCCCCCATGTCCGTGTCCCCCGCGGTCGAGGTAGACGCAGCGTCGCCGCCCCGCCCCGCCCCGCCCCGCCCCGCCCCGCCCCGCCCCACCCCGCCCTAGACAGCATGGGCGGCCTGCACCGCACCTGGACGGGCCTGGCCACTTTCACCGCGAGTAGCAAACTGCAGCGCGGTGAGGCGCCGGCCGGGGCGCTTATTTTGAGAAGCTCATCGAGTTCGGTACCCAACCGCCAAAAAGCCCCAAATTTCAAGAGTTCGATTAGTTTGGTAAGGTTAGGATAGGTTAGGTTAGGCTTGGTTAGGTTAGGTTAGGTTATCCTAATTTAACCTAAGGGGCCGAACTTAGTGAAGCGGGCAGATGTAGGGGGTGCCGAACTCGATGAGCTTCTCAAAATAAGCGGCCGGGGCTGGGCGCCTGGGCTGCACTGGGCCTCGACGTGGAGGCTGAAGACGGATTCAGTCTCACGAGGAAGAGGTGGACGAATGAATGACGAGGTACATTGCAGGGGCGTTTAAGATAGCCTCATCCTCAGGAGACTCGACTCAATCCACCTTACAGGGACTCGCAGAGTGTCGACTGTCGACCCCAGGTGTACACCGCAACGAGCGGGAAGGGGTCGTTCACTTAAAAAAAAAATATATCAGTGTAAACCCTAAAATATCAGTAAGAATCAGTAAAAAAAAAAAAGGGAAAATATCGGTAAAAATAAGTAAAAATCAAGGAAAATCACGAAAAACCAGAAACGCTTGAATTTATGGAGTAGGACCCCTCGGGGAGGAAGAGAGGGGAACGCCGCCGGGGCGTGGCGCGGCGTGGCGCGGCGTGGCGCGAGCGGCACAGGTGTGTGCATCCGGTGGCCCCACGTGGCCTGACGTGGCCACACCGCCGTGCCCCGGGCCCGGGCCGGGCCGGGCCGGCCGGGCTGGTTAGTGCGGCTCCGCCAGCTCCGCCACCGCCGGCCCCGCCGCCGCGCCACGCCACGCTAGCCGCACCGCGCCAGCCGGCCGGCCCCGGCCGTGGCGAGCCGCACCGCGCCAGGCATGACGTGCTCGCCCGCCAGCCAATCCGCGACCGAGCCGGCATCACGCCATATGACGTCACGAAACGGCTCCGGTCGCGCCGCTCCGCTCCTCCGCTCCGGGCCGCGTTCCTCCGGGCTCCGGGCGCGGCGCGGCGTGGCGGCTGCAGCAGCAGCAGGGCCGCTCAACGGGTACCGGTGCAACCGAGCTGAGCCGCACCGAGGCGCACCGCCCCGCACCGCCTCGGTCCGGACTCCTCCGGTAAAGCCCGGCTAGCTCCGGGGCCCGGAGCCGCATTAAGCCGCAGCATAGCGATCGCCGAGGGTACGGACCGGACCCGCCGCCTCCGGACTGAGAGTTCACCAACTAAAATTTAAATTGGGTCACCTGGGATAGGCCACAGTTTGCGTCCTCGACCGGTACAGGAAAGTTCCGAACGACCGACTCCCGCGGCGGGGCGGGGCGGGGCGGGGTGGGGTGGGGCGGGGCGGGGCGATTTGGCCGGCGGGCATGTTCGGCAAGTGTTTGGTGCAGTGGTGCCCCGAGCTGCTGCGGACCCGCCCCGCCCCGCCCCACCCTGCCCGGCGCGACGCACCCAGCGCGCCGCCCGCCCCGCCCTCGCCTCCGCCTCCAAGCCGTCGACCTCAGACTTTGAATAAGTAAAAGTCTGGCCGATTAAAAAGGCAAATAGACGCGCGACTTCCTCCACCTCCACCTCCTCCTCCTCCTCCTCCTCCTCCTCCTCCTCCTCGTCGTCGTCCTCGAGGAGGGAACAAGGGACGTTGAGGGCGCGACGCGGCGGCGTTATTAGCTCTAGGGCCTAGAGGCACCGCCGGGCCGGGCCCCGGGGCCCCGGGCCTGGTCTCCTGCCAGCAGTATTTGCGGGATAAGGTCAACCAGCGCCGCGGCGTGGGCCGGGCCGCGGGGTCCCCGCCCCGCCCCGCCCCGCCCCGCCACCACGCCAAGCCCGCCGGGTGAAAGTCGCATCAGCTGCCCTTCCCTCCAAGGGCGCGGTGGGCGCGAGGTCGGGAGCGCCAAGGGATCCAGGGCGCAGGGCGGCGCGGGGCGGGGCGGGCGGAACATCTGCAAGCCAGTTTGTTTACCCCCCCGGTCACCAGCGTCCCCCATCCACCTTGGGGAAAATGAAAATGCCGCGATGAGGACGCACGCACCTCTTCCCGCAGCGTACACCCCCGCGAGGGGTCCATCACTCGGTTGTGGAGCGTACACACGATTACCGATGACTACCGGCAGTTATCATCATTGAAATTTTTGAAGACACATCGAATTTTACATCATTTTTTTTTCCCCATATTTTCATGAGGTAAAACCCAAAACAGCGTGAAAAACTGCAAAAAGATGAATATTTGGGTCGTGATTACGAGTGACTACCGGACAAAGTGTACACACATGATTACCGGACCCCTTTCCTCGGTACACCCGCGACGTACCCCTGGCACCTGCGGCACCCCTGGCGCCCGCTACCCGCTCTCACCTCCTTGCCCATGGCGCCAAGCCACCCCCCGCCCCGCCACGCCCCGCCCCGCGCGACATTCGCGATATTGTGACCTTCCCGCCGGGGAAGAAGGATTTGTTTCTGAATTACGTTTCGCAAGGTTATTCCCGGAGCCAAATCCCTTTTCTGTTTGTGCGAGGGCGGGGCGGGGCGGGGCGGCTTTACAGGGTGAGATGTGTACGGAGAGCAGCCAGGCGGCATCCTCTGCAGTGCCGTGGCCGGGGGCGGGGCCGGGGGCGGGGCCGGGGGCGGGGCCGGGGGCGGGGCCGGGGGCGGGGCCGGGGGCGGGGCCGGGGGCGGGGGCGGGGCCGGCGACAGCAGCGAGCGCCACGCCGAGGAGTTAATTCTAATGTTCCGCAGCCGGCCCGGCACGGGTATGAAATAACCCCACCCGCAGCAAGTAAAAGACCAAACAGGGAAAAAAAAAGATTATCTTTCCCGCACCGCACATTCTACTCGTATTTTAGCCACGAGGAAAGCTAAAAATTTACCAGAGACACTGGATGCTTCTTTAGCAAAACAAAAAGTTTAGGGGTTGGTGAGCGAGGCGGGGCGGGGCGCGGTGGCGGCGGCTGAGGGCATTTAGGCACCGCGGGCCGCCCCGCCCCGCCCCGCCCCGCCCCGCCCAGCTTCTACCCCACTGCCCAAGTAAACGAGTTTCCCCGCCCACTTACTTTGCAGAGAGCGAAGCGGCTTGGCTTGCTCGGAAATAAACAAAAGAGACTCCACCTCACCTCCGCCTCCACTCCGTGCCGCGCGGTGTGTCACAATGACCCACAGGCCTGGATTGTCGCCCTTGGCTCCACGGAGGCTGACCTTGCCCAGGCTCTGGGTGGGGGACAGGGGGTTCAACGCGAGGGAGAGTCGGGAGAGGGAGAGAGAGGGGAGGGAGAGAGAGAGAGAGGGGAGGGAGGGGGGAGGAGAGGGGGGAGAGAGAGGGGAGGAAAGAGGGGGAAAGAGGGGGAAAGAGGGAAAGAAGGGGAGAAAGAGGGGGGAAAGAGGGGGGAGAAAGAGGGGGAGAAGAGGGGAGAGAGGGGGGGAGAGAGGGGAAGAGGTGGAGAGAAGGGGGGAAAGAGGGGAAGAGGGAGAGAAAAGGGGGAGAGGAGAGAGGGGAGAGGAGAGAGGGAGAGGGAGGAGAGAGGGTAGAGAGAGGTGGGGATGGGGGTAGCTCGTCCAGCGCTGCGGCCGGTCCGGTCCGGCCCAGGCCGCCTGCACTAACTGAGCTGTGTGGCTGTCATCCGCCCCAAGATCGAACACGACGGGTCTAAAGCCCATCCCCGTTTCCCCCGACTGCACCCCCACAACCTCCCCCCACCCCCCTCCTCCCCTTCTAATCGCAGATGGGGCATGGACAGACAGACAAGCCGCCGCCCCAGCCCTAGCAGCAGACGGCGCTACGCGGCCCGGCCCGCCCCGGCCGGCCCGGCGCCCCAGGACACGGTACACACAACCACGCTTTGGGTTACTCGGGGGGAGGGAGGGCCAACGGGGGGTAGAAGGAGAGGGTGACTAGTGTGCAGAGCAGGACTTAAAACCACCCCAGAGCGGGCTAGAGGACCCCCTACCCCTCACCCCCGCCCCCTAGCCAGCGCCATCCTTTCTCATACTGTAGCGAAGCGCTGCTACTAGGGTGGGAGACCCCGGAAAATTTCCTCAAAGGTTTCGCATTTTTTCCTGATTTCCTCGGAAAATTTTTAAGACTCCGGATATGTAATACGGAAATATTGGAAATCTTGTGGTTAACCTACTATGTGCCACTCGGCTAGAGAGAGCGAGCGAGCGAGCGAGAGAGAGAGAGAGAGAGAGAGAGAGAGAGAGAGAGAGAGAGAGAGAGAGAGAGAGAGAGAGAGAGAGAGACCAGTACCAGTGCGGAAGGTAGAGGTGGCTGACTAAACACCTGCGTCAGCCAGGGTCGGATCGCTTTTTCCAGTCACTGTAAGTCAGGGGCCAAGAGGTAATGTGTTGAGCCAGGTCAGGTCCGACCGTCAGTGACGCACAGCGCCGCACCACTCACTCACTCACTCACTCACTCACTCACTCACTCACTCACTCACTCACTCACTCACTCACAGGGCCAAGTCTAAGACGTCCCCGACGACACGATTATACCACGTGTCGTGTGCGTCAGCTGGGGAGGGAGGAGGAAAATAAGAGGGAAAAGAAGAAGGAAACAAAAAAACCGCATCGGGACGTCGTGAAAGGGGGTTTCCTGCAGAGCAGCGGCGCCAGGCCTAGCAGTGTATCGCTACGCGCGTACATATCTCAAATGAGTAGTCGAGCCGCCCCACCCCACCCCGCCATGCGCCCCGCCCCGCCCCGCCCCGCCCCGCCCGCGAGCTACGTCACACCGCGGCATGGTGCGAGTGGCGTGATGTGGGAGGCGCGGTGGTGGGGCGGGGCGGGGTGGGGCGGGGCGGGGTGGGGTGGAGCTGGGCGCCAGCACTAAGGGCCTGGCCCGCTAACCGCGACGGCGGGGCGGGGCGGGGGCGGGGTGGTAGGAGAGTTAGCCGGAGAAGGCTAATCATTCGCGAAATGCGGGGGCAGGTAAAATAAGAGCCCTACGCGGGGGCTGAAGAAGCATGGGGCGGACAGGGGCAGGGGCGGGGCGCACTGGGGTCTAGCCCTACTTCCGCTGCCAATAGCTTAGGTAAGCGCGACACGAGGCACCCTCCCTGCCCTCAGGCAAAAAAAAAAAAAAAGGGCGTCTTAACAAAGATTTTAGCTAAGGCGGAAAAAAATTAGCTGCCGAGGCGCAGCTAATTTGTTTAGGACCAGCACAAATTTTTTAAACTGAACATACAGCTATCTATTAGGTACACAGTACTATCTGGTAACTGAAAAGCCACTGTACATTTTTTTCATGCAGTCAATTTTTTTTGGCATTGGCCAACTAAGTCGGAAACACACCATTGATTTTTTTTTCGTGATGTGCCCGGATCGAGCAGAGCAGGTTATGTTTCACGCGGGGCACAAAATCGTCCTAGTCGTATACACGCACACGCACGTTCAGGAAAAGATAAAAAAAATAAAAATAAAAAAGAAACGCGGTGATGAGTCCAACGTCGGCCGGTGCGCGGTGCGTGTGCCTACCGCACGCACCTCATCACCTATTTATGCGCAAATCCTCCTGTTCCGGTCGGCAGCCCACGTCCGTGCGTAACGCAAAGCGTAACGCCGCGCGAGCAAACGGGCGACCCAACATCGACCTAAAAGACGAATTCTCAGAAAGCAAAAACGAAAAAGAAAAAGAAAACTCTGGTGGAAGCATTCCGGTGCGGTCACTGGTAAAACTAAAGCGTAGTTGTACGCCTTACGACGCGTTTCTTGAAGCGTACAACTACGCTTCAAGGCAATTCCCCCGATGCATTTAGATAGGGGGAAAGGAGCGCATGAGCTCTTGTACGCTTCAAGAAGCGCGTACGGACTGTACGCTTCACGAAAGGCGCCACGTTACGCCTTAGTTTTTACACTGTCAAAAATATGTCTGTAAGTTTACGACTTTTTTCGTAATTTGTGATTTACAAATGGTGTCGTAAATTTACAATCGAAATCGTAAATTTACGTACGCTTATTTGTGCTCGTTTAAAAATTACAAGTCGACACCAAGTGTCCTTAAAATTTTGTAATTTTACAATTTGATATCGTAACTTTACGACATTTCTCATGGAAAATTTTCCCGTAACTCTTACGAATATTTCTCACAGTGTTACCAGTGATACTACTTTTCTCTCGGTGCCTCGGCGGGTTTAGCGCGCGCGGTAGCCAAAGCCGTCGGCAGACTGAGATTATTGCAGGCCAAGTACACGTTAAAGCGAGCGAGCTGCGAGGGCAGCGTCCCGGGGGATGAGGGGACAAAAGTTTGAGGGCGCGGCATTGCGTGGCGTGGCGTGGCGTGGCGCGGCGTGGCGTGGCGTGGCGTGGTGCGGCGGCGGTGCCGTCTTGAAGGCGAAAACTTGTGCATGCGGTCAGCGTCACAACAAGTTTGTAGCTTTCGTTAATTAAATCACAAGGGGCCGGCTGGCGGGCGGGGCCCGCGCGGCCTTGCCCCGCCCCGCCCCGCCTCGCCCCGCCCCGCCCCACCCCGCCCCGCCCCCGGAGCAGAGTCACCCGGCCCCCGGCCCTCATCAGCCGACAGATGACGTCAGTTTGGGGCGGCGATGCAATGCCTTACGCCCCACGGACACTTAACCCACATCGAGGGCGTTCATCCGCCCGTCGCCCCGCCCGCCCCGCCCCGCCCCGCCCCGCCCCGCCCGCCCCGCCCCCTACTCCTTAATACCATGTAAATCTGCACTAAACTTGGTTACGTCGAAGTTCACTTTGATTTTAAAGTAGGATGGAGGATGACTCACAGAAACGAAATCATCTGGACAGAATACTTTACAACAATATTCTCCATATAAAAATGATCGACCAACAAATTTTTCAAATTACGAAAATAATCACCTCCAACCCCCTTTTTTCCCCCCGTGAATTCCTCTTAAATTCTGAGAGGCTGTTGCTGTTTGGCACCTCGTAGCGGGCGTCCACCACGCCTCTCCCACCCCTCCCCTCTCCTCCCCCCGTCCCCAACAGCAGCAGCGGGTAGCTTCCCACGGTCAAGAGACCGCCCCCTCCCCGCCGCCGCCTAATGGACCCACTTGCGCCCCTTATGCGTCCACCACCCGCGCCGCGCGCGCAGACCTAACACCCCGCAAAACGAAAGTACTACTACATTTCTTTTCAAATGCAAGGCAAGTTGTTTTATGTCTTTTTTCCTGAAAAATTTAAACGTATTTTTTTTTAAGGTCTGATGGATGTACGGCCGACCTTATACTCGCGGCCGATCTGTTCGCGTGCGAGTGAAAGGTGTCAGTGTGTGTGTGAGTTAGAGAGAGTGTTTCTGTGTGTGTGAGTGCGTGTGATTGTTTGTGAGCGTGTGTCTGTGTGGGTGTGGGTGTGCGCGAGCTTGGGGTGAAGGGTATGGTACGGCACGGCACGGGCACAGGGGGTGTCAAGGTGGGTGAGAGAGAGAGAGAGAGAGAGAGAGAGAGCGAGAGAGAGAGAGAGAGAGAGAGAGAGAGAGAGAGAGCGAGAGAGAGAGAGAGAGAGAGAGAGAGAGAGAGAGAGAGAGAGAGAGACGCCACGCTCGGCGCTCTGCGCGGCGGCGGTGCTGGTGATGTATGGTCCCGTGCTAGCAGACGACGCGAAGCCCCGCGCCCTGCAGACGACACCAAACACTGCCATCTAAAACGCTCAATGCCCTTCTGCGGCACTCCCGCGCACCTCACAACAACACGGCACACGCACACCTGTGAGCTTGCGCGGGGCGTGGCGGGGTGCGGTGGGGCGGGGCGGGGTGGGGCGGGGCGGGGTGGGGCGGGGCGGGGTGGGGCGGGCCCGCCGCCGGTGCCTTACCACCCATTGTACTCGCGGGTCTGAAAGCGCCATACCGTGCTCTGCATGCACTCTCTCACATGGACGAGTGTCATTTAGCCGCCCCCCGTCTCCACACGCTCTCTCTCTCTCTCTCTCTCTCTCTCTCTCTCTCTCTCTCTCTCTCTCTCTCTCTCTCTCTGACACACACACAGACACATAGGGCCCACGACAGCCCTTCTGCCCAAGGAACAAGGGATTGTAACAACATGGCCCTCCTCCACGCCTCAGCCCCCGCCCCCGCACCCCCCCGCCCGCCCCCGCCCCGCCCCCGCACCGCCCCCGTACACAAAACTCTTTCTCTACCGCCCCCGCCCCGCTCTTGCCCGCGCGCCTCCACCAACCGCCCCAAGTTTATCGCGAATACCAAAGCTTTTTCGTGTTTCGCGTGTTGGCGCGCCTGTAAATCACGCGATGACACTTCCGTGCCGTGTGGGAACGGGCGGGGGCGGGGCGGGGCGGGGTGAGGCAGGGTGGGGCGGGGCACCGAGGCACACTACGGGGGGTAGGGGGTGCTCGCGCCCCACCCCGCCCCACCCCGCCCCGCCACACCGCGTGTCAGCGCGTCGACGCCCTATCACGAGAGCGACTCCGCGAGTGCGTTCCGGTCAACCTCCGGGGGAGGGGCGGGAGAGGGGCGGAGGAGGGGCGGGTGGAGTGGGGCAGGGACAATAGCGCGGTGGTTCAGGGTGGGGCGGGGGGCAGGAGGACTAGCGCTGTGGCCGACGTGGGCGGGCGCGGTGAAGGGTTATGTGGTGTCGGAGGGGGCTCGGGAGGGGCGGGGGCGGAGGGGGGGATGGAGCAGTGCCCCCCTCCCCCCTCCCTGTCCCCTCAGCCACCGCGGCGCGGCCCACGGGCCCACATCCATATCGCACAGCGCCCCCTAAATTCTCTACCCACTCCCACTCTGTCCAGGTTTTGCAGAGCCTCTGACGCGAATACAGAGCTATTGAAATATGGTGCGGGGGTCCGCGGCACAGTGATAGCGAGCCCGCCCCGCCCCGCGCCGCGGGGGCACAACCCCACCCCACCCCACCCCACCCCACCCCGCACCGCTCCAGGGGCCGATCCAATTCGCTCCTGAAAATATCCAATGCGCGCCATGCGCCATCGCGTTGAATGGAAATACACTATACACAGGTAGGCATAAATTATTACCAGGAGGTATTAAACAAACGTCTTTGCCACACGGTAAACAAAACACTCGAATTCCGAGGCAGATACCTCGATTTCCGAAATCGCTACGATTCCGAACTGGTGGGCTCGAAAACGAAAAAGTGCGTCTCTAAAACAGAGGGAGCTGTTTTCTAAAACAGAGGGAGCTATTCTCAAAATCGAGCCAACCTCTTCCCGTTTTCGAGGGGTCATTTCCCGATTCAGAACTTTGCGCCTCGGAATCGGGCACTGATTGCTCGTTACTGAAGGGAGCTGTCTAAATTCGAGTTCTAGGGCCTGAAATCGAGTTCTAGCTCCCAAAATCGAAATCTACCCTATTTTCATGCCTCGGAATCAGAGGTTTTCGTTTACCGTGCAGGAGAGGTCGCGGCGCGGGGTGGGGAGGCGTGGGGCAGGCGAGGGGAAATTCTCTTCCGTAATACACTGTGCCCCTGATCCATGTATTACGCCGTAATACACGTAATGTGATAAAATCTTGTGTGTAATACAGGTGTAATACCGTGTAATACCGAGTAGCATGTACAAGATTTTCCGAAGTTAATTCCTACTCGGGGGCGGGCGTGAGGCGGGCCTATCGTGGGGGCGGGCGTGGGGCGGGCCTAGCGTGGGGGCGACGGGCGTGGGGCGAGCTACTCCCGATCCTGTCTCAAATTCGCAAACCTCTGACCTTTTGTAATCGCCCACCCAGCCTACACGGGAATCCACAACCCTACTCTGCAGCTCTGCGCCCCCGGCCCGCCCCCGCCGCGTCGGCAGCCCAGCCCCGCAGCCCCGCTTGTACGTACTTGCAGGAGGAAGTTGAATCTCGCTGCTGCCGCTGCTCATGCCGCTGGTCCAGTGGGACGAGTTTCCTGTTTCCACCAGCGACCCCTCTCCTCCCCTCTCCTCTCTCTCTCTCTCTCTCTCTCTCTCTCTCTCTCTCTCTCTCTCTCTCTCTCTCTCTCTCTCTCGTGTGGGGCGTTACGACGCAAGGACCTTGTTACGTATGCAGCTGCCTCTAGCCCAGGCGCAGCCCGGCCCGGCCTGGCCTGGCAGGCAAACCCGCGGGCGCAGCGCGGCCCGGCCCGGCCCGCCGCCCAGCACAAAATCACACCAGGAAGGCGAAGTGCAGGGGGTCCACAGCCCGCCCCGCCCCGCCCCATCCCACCCCACTCTGCCCCACCCCACCCGGCTAGCAGACAGCCGCCGAACGACGCGAAAGCCCGACAAGTGATTTAACAAGGAAGACGAGTCACTTGTAACGCCCACCCCGCCCGCCCCAGGACCGGGCGACTGAGAGGAGAGGGAACATTCTGACGAGAGAGGCGAGCTGAGGAGGAGAGGATCTGCAATACCTGTTGCCCGACTCGATTCTTCTCCGTCCGACCTGAGCAGAGGCGCGGCCGGGGCGGGGCGGGGCGTGGCGGGGTGGGGCGGGTGGGGCGGGCGGGCCGGGCCGGGCACACAACGGCTTAAGCCTGTGGCGTTCAGTTTGCTCGGAGAAAACACCTCATACTATACACAACCCTACCTTTCCACACAGTTTCACGCACACGCACACACGCACACACACACTTATTGGCAGTAAACGTCGCGCTGGTTACGGACTTGCTTCTCGTCGCGAGTGCCGCCCCGATAACAAAGTGCGAGATAAAATGTAAATATAATAAAAAAAAGGGAACCTCGCGATGAATTGAGTAGTAAACGATGCGGTTTGCTTCAGTGAGAGGCGATAACATACAGACCTAATGACCGTGAGACTGTACGAGAGCGAGAGTGGCCTCCAGGAGGAGGAGGAGGAGGCTGGCACGCGACTGGCAGGAAGAGGGAGAGAGAGAGAGGGAGAGAGAGAGAGAGAGAGAGAGAGAGAGAGAGAGAGAGAGAGAGAGAGAGAGAGAGAGAGAGAGAGAGAGAGAGAGAGAGAGAGAGAGGGAGAGAGAGAGAGAGAGAGAGAGAGGGAGAGGGAGAGAGAGCGAGAGAGCGAGAGAGCGAGAGAGCGAAAGCGAGAGAGAGAAGGAATAGAAGTCGGAGGGAGGAAAGAAACCAAACGGTATTACCTCCTTATTGACCAAACGCCCCCTGCATTGCGTTCGGCACACGTCGGAGCTTAATTCCAAGTTAGCTCAACTACTGCCCCTCCCCCCTCGGCCCCCCGCCCCGGAGCTGTGCCAGAGCAGAGCCGTGCCCCAGCTGGTACCCGCCCCGGCCCGGCCCAACCCGCCGTGGTGCCCTGCCCGGACCACTTCCAAACTTAAACTTATCGCCGCGGAGCGTAGCGCCGGGTCCAGGCCGAGCGGCACGGCGCATACCCGCCCCACCCCGCCCCGCCCCGCCCGGAGAGACGTTTGAACAAGTGGAGTGCCTCCGAGCGAATGTAGAGCGCTGAGGGGGCAGCCCCCGGGGGCGGGGGCGGGTCGGGGGCGGGCCGGGGGCGGGCCGGGGGCGGGCCGGGGGCGCATCATTCATTCACGAGCTGCAGCAGCAAGCTTTGCAATCGGCTATTCGGAACGACAGGGCAACAACGAGGCGCGAGGGTTTCCGTGTTCAAGGTAGGAAAACAGCTTCGCCGCCTCCCTTTTTCTTTAAAAAAAAAAAATTAAAAAATTGTTGTCATTGGCATATTGGTCTTCACGGTAGCAGTAACATGCGAAAAAGAATGCGAAATTCGCTGGTTTTGGGGTTTGCTTCCCTCATGGTAAAAACAATAACTGCGACTTTCTGAGGGGAAACTTTCAGCAACCTAGGAATTCACATTTGAGGAACGTGGAAAAATTCGTCATATTTCAGGAGACATCCTCAAAATCTGAAGAGGTTTCTTCACACTGAGAGAATTCTTCCAAGTTTTTCCTCAAAAAATCAGATTATTTTTTTTTTACCCCGCTTTTCGGTTTTGCAAAGAAAAAGCTCTAGTGTTACGCTAGGTTTCATGTCCCGCAGAGATTATGCAGCGCAGTCGATATCTCGAGGCGAGGCGCGCAATCACGAGTTGACCGGCGCCGCAACAGAAATAATGGTCGAGGAAAAATAAATGCAATATAAAAATTATAATAAAAAGTAATAATAAGAAAAACTGAGCCAATGCACAAGGGGGCGGCCGGCGGGACGGAGCAGGGCGGGGGGGGTGGGGGGGGGGGGGCGCCGCTCCTTGTTGCGATAAAAATCGGTCGTCTGGTTGCAGCGCAGCGAGTGCAGGGCAGGGCGGGGCGGGGCGGAGGTGATTACACGTACATACATCATACACTATGTTCCTGGTTTCAAATTCCGCCGCGCACGTATATCCCGCCGCGCCATTTTCACTTTTAATCGACAAGAGAGTAGCAGTTTTCACCCTGTCTGGGTGTCGGCAGGTGTGTGTGTGTGTGTGCAGGGTTTCTATTCACGTCAGTCAACATGCGAACCGGAATCACCAGCACCATCATCAGGGGGAGTAGGGTCAGGTCCATGGGGAGCGCCACCGCCAGGGGATGCAGAGCTAGCCGGCCTTACCGGGACCTTACTTCACGTGTAACGAGCACAGATCACGAGGAAATTAAGTTCTGGGTGTGAATTGAAATCTCGCCCGAAATGTTGCGTGTTACATCACATTGTAAACTATCACCGTACAACTTTTTGGTGTGGGACAGACAGACGGACAGACAGACAGACAGACAGACAGACAGACAGACAGACAGACAGACAGACAGACAGACAGACAGACAGACAGACAGACAGACAGACGGCCCGGAGCCGCGGCGGATCGGGGGGTCACGGGAGGGGCACATCGGATTGGCTTGCTGTCCTGACCGCGCGCGCCAGTGTGTGATCTCTGTGCGGAACACTACACTCGCGGGGCGGGGCGGGGCGGGGTGGGGCGGGGCGGGGCGGGGCGGGGACCGGCGGGGATATCGCATAGCCAGTCATGGCGGAGGCGAGCAAGCCCCGCAGGGCAGGCAGGGGGATATCCTGCGGGGTGTCGTGGGCCCGCGCCACCGGCACGCCACAGCCCGGGGTGTCCCCCCCCCCCCCCCCTGCATCGCCCGTCACCCGACACGGGACTTGAAGACGCCCATGCATGCCATGCATGGCATCGACATACCCACGCGCTGACATACCGGCGCCACCGCCGCCGGGCCCAAGCCCGCGATATATATTTTCCGAGGGGTCCTTCACTTCGATTTTTCATGTACATGACTAAAGATTAAAAATAAGTCAATGACTAAAAAATGACTAAAATTGACTGAAAAGGACAAAAACAACTTAAAATGAAATTACTAAAATTGACAAAAAATGACGAAAAGTGACAAAAAGTGCCGAAAAGTGACTACAAATGATTAAAATTGACTGAAACTGACTAAAAATGACTTAAAAATGACTAAAACTGAAAAAAGGTTGGGTGACGAAAAGTGACTGAAAATGACTAAAAATGACTGAAAGTGACGAAAAAAGTGATGAAATTTCCGTTTGTACATGACTAAACGTAGTGAAGGACCCCTCGATATTTTCCCTGCCAGCTGCACGCGCGCCAACCAATAAACGAATAGCCCTCTTTAAAACAATTCTCTCCACCATCAGCTATATCATAACAAATTCTACTTTTCCTATTTTTTCGTCATTCTGATTATGATATTTTTCAGTTGGGTGTTTGCGCTCTCTCATCACACTCTACTGCACACAACGAGTTTTGGGGGCCAGGAACTCGAAACTGGCGGCGCTGCTATGCTTTCCGATCGGGGTGTGAACCTCATCCCCGCCCCCGGCCCGCCCCCAGCCAACCCCCGGCCCGCCCCCGGTCCTCTCTCTCTCTCTCTCTCTCTCTCTCTCTCTCTCTCTCTCTCTCTCTCTCTCTCTCTCTCTCTCTCTCTGCCGTTCTATTCTATCCCGCACTCGGCCGATTCCACCAGTCCCCAACTTTTATATCAACACGAGCTCGACTCGACTCGGCGGCGTGGCGTGGCGTGGCGCCGGGAAAGAAAGTGAAAGAAAAGCGCAATAGACTTGTAAGTGAATTCGCGATCAGCTGGCGTGCCCGCAGCCCCGCCCCGCCTCGCCCCGCCCCGCCAGAGCCGTGTAGAGACACACACAAGTCGTTTCGCCGGCTCGACACGATCACGCCCACCCCCGGCCCCGCCCCGCCCCGCCCCGGTAAAAATCACGAGGAAATCTTGTCTGTCGGAAGAGAATGTATTGGCGACGTTGTTGTATTGGCGTCTCGTGCCCTGCGGGGCCCTGCGCGCGCGCCCGCCCGTGGGCGGAGCCGAGCCGAGCCGAGCCAAGCCGAGCCATGAGACTAGTCTCATGGCCGAGCCGAGCCGAGGCGGGGGAGGAAGTCTTACCGCCCACTCAGGACGACCGCCCTCGCGTGGCGTGGCGGGCTACGGGAACGTGTGAGGGTTATCAGTCTCCAAAGACACGAAAATCACACGCTGGAAAGCAAAGTGGCGAAGGAGTGACATCGACAACTTGATGGACACCCACACGGTAAATCTGTTTCCTGGGACCTGCCAGGAAAGTAGGTAGTTTTCCAGTACTTTTCCTGGAAATACCAGAACTTTTTCTGGAAATATTGGTACTTTTCCTGGAAATACCCAGGAACTTTCCTGGAAAATTACCTACTTTCCTGGGAGTCTTAGGAAACAGATTTACCGTGCACGATACACACGTGTTCTTCGTCATACCATCCGGAGCCCATAATCGTACTAATAAGAATTTGTTTGTAATAATGATCCCAAATCCTCTGTACATCATGAACAGCAGTTCAGAAAACTTAGAGTGCCTCGCGGTTTCACATTCACGATTGTAAAGTCACAAGTGACGCTGCACTTCTCCCCTCAAACGCGTCATTTTATTAGAGTATCAGGGAATAAGATACTTGCAGGTGCAGGCGGTGAAACACATCACACGAGTGAAAGAGAGATGGATGATTGAATGAACCGACAGTTTTCCTTGAGGAAGAAAAGGGGAGGGGAGGGAGGAAGGGAGGGAGTGGGGAGGAGAGAGGGATGGAGGGGGGGAGAAGGGCAGAGATAGAGATAAGGAGGGACACGCGCGCGAAGAGCGACGCGACGGAGAGAGAGAGAGAGAGAGAGAGAGAGAGAGAGAGAGAGAGAGAGAGAGAGAGAGAGATAGCGGCCGCTCTCTCTCCACGCACCTGTCACATTTCGCGGAATCTTCCGCACAGTCTCGACGCCAAGAGGCGCGGGGTGGGGCGGGGCGGGGTGGGGTGGGGTTAGGTGGGGCGGGGCGGGGCACGCATAATGTGGCCTAATACGTCTTGGCCGAAACCATGACGGCTGATCCGGCCGGGTGCGGTTTGAGGGGCGCAAAAGAGTCGCGGATCGCGGATTCCCATTGGTTAGAGCAGATGTCACGTGTCCCCTAACCTGTCGCCGCGACCCAAGACATGTTTCAGACGACCTTGGGGTTACAGGCCTATCAGGCCCCTCTCTTTCGCTCTCTTTCGCTCTCACTCTCTGTCTGTCTGTCTGTCTCTCTCGCTCTCTCTCTCTCTCTCTCTCTCTCTCTCCACCCAGTTAGATTCCCGGGGAGCACCTGTCAGCCGCTTAGCGGTGCTTCCTACTGTACTACACACGAGGGATCGTCAACTCGTATATTACTTCGCGTACGCGATGGCTATATTACCTGTATCATACCTATATATTATCATATACTACCTGCATATTACGACAATTTTCAATTTTCACAATATTAGCTATATTACTGGTAATATATGTATACTACCTCGTACACGGCTAAGTTGACGACCCCTCGACAACACGGGTACCCACACACTGCGCGTCTGTGAGGGTAACGGGTAACGATAACGCGCTTACGTTTACTGAGGGTCAGTAACGTCAACGAAAACTCGTTACTATTGTTCCAAGCTCACGTTGGCGTCAATAGTTACTATTCTACAGTTCCCAACCCTGCTCCCCACAAATAAAGGATGTCGGCGCCGGACCCACGCTCTGCCCGGGTCCCGGCCCGGCCCTGCACTGGCACTGTCGCGCCTGCCGGAAATACCTCGTCCTCCTGATAAGACTCCGGGCGACGCGCACACTCCCGTGCCGAAAATTCTTCCGCGCGTCGTCTGCTGGAGTAAGACTGGGCGCGCACGCGCCACGGGGACTCTTCTTTTCACGGGCGAGGCTACAGGAAAAGATGACGAGGTGGTGATAGGCGCGTCGGCCTCCGTAGGCGTCCTCCCGATTACACACACTGGAAAAACTAATGTGACACGGGACACGTTTCTGGATGAACTCTTGTAAGAAAACGCACGGCTAAAACTATGTCTGACTTTTTTTAAATTTTTTTTTTCAGGAAAAGGTGAAAAACTTTGAGGAACTTCCATAATTTGAGGCAACTTCCTTAGATCTTGAGGAAATCTCTTCAGATTTTGATGAAGTCTCCTTAGATTTTGAGGAAGATTCGTTGAAAAGTGTGGGAATCTCCCACAAGTTTTGAGGAGACATCGTTCTTACCGTGCGTTTCATGATAAACTCTCTGGACGGAGAACGTTTTTGTTGCTCTTGATGTCCATATCTCTTTGCATGGAGTAGAGAGCATGTGCATAACCGAACTTTTTTCCACCCAGGAGTGCATTACATAAGGTAACACATGTCCCACTAGTTTTTCCAGTGCAGAGATATTAAGTGCGCGGGAAAAGCTATTCAATGGAATGCATAATTACCGGATAATGTCAGAAAAAAGACGGTCAATCGGCGCTTAACATAATATAATCTTTCGACTCCCGTGTTTACGAGTTTGATTCTCGTCCGAGGAGTCCGCTCGGTGCGACGCGCCCCCACGTGGAGGCACACGCTCCCGCCCGGGGGAGGCGGGGCGGGGCGGGGTGGGGCAGGGTGGGGCAGGGTGGGGCGGGGCGGGGCGCGGGGCCGGTGGTAAAGCCCGGCGCGTCGCGGCGACAGAACAGGAGAACCGCTGAGCAGTCGCACCTCCGGCCGGCCGGCCCCGCACCGCGCCATCATCTGCCTGCGTCAGCCCAGTCGGCCTGGCCTGGCCTGGCCTGGCCGGGCAGCATCAGCTGATCTCCCGTCTGGGCCAATCAGGAGAGGCGCGGCCCGGGCCGGGCTCTGGGCTGGGGCGGGCCCGGTTGCGGTCGTCGCCAACGCCGCGACACTAACAGCGTGCCACGCAGCAGGAGGCGGGAAAAAAAATGTATCCGCATCGCTCAGCATTCATAAGAATCAAATTTTTAAAAAAATTTGGAGCACGGCATGCACTGTGTGTTAAAAAAAAACGAGAGTATACGAAACCATAAACCGTAAAAACCCTCACTCTTCCCGAAACACAACGAAAAATCGAATTAAAAAGCGTACATTCAGCGTCACGTTTCCTACAATTTACAATACATCTTCAAGATTTATTTTTGAGTTTAAAAACAACTGTTTTCAAACGTTCTTAAAACTGTGTGTGCTTTTTACAGTGTATGGTTCGAAACTGAAATAGCGAAAGGAGTACGAGTTATTCCAAATTGAGGAGCGTTTGTGCGACTTTGCGCAGCACGAGTACCCCGGACGACCGACCGGCAGCGACGCAGCGTTACACAACAACGTTATGAAAAAGCACTCCAGGTTGAACTGGCAAAGCGAGCGCGCAGCACCCGAGGCTCTTATTGAGAGAGAGAGCGAGAGAGAGAGAGAGAAGGGGGGGGGGGGCGCCACCGGCACTGGTGCGAGAGAGAGAGAGAGGCACGTAACTATGTCAGCTCTGATACACACGTGTCCCAGCTTTAATTCCGGGAATCGACCTTGCCAAATAGTAGGCGGCCGACTGTACTATTTTTTGGAAATGGTCAGTCTCATGAGGTACATTCCTGGATATATTTTTTCCAAGCAGAGCAGAGGATGAGAGTCCCACACGTGCGTACGTAATGTAACTTGGGCGGTGCGGCCGCCGACAAGGCTCCGGGCCGGGCCGGGCTGGCCCGGGTAGTTCGCTCATTAGTTTGTGCCGCCAGGGTGTGTGTAGCACGGCCAATTGTCATCGCGGCACGGCAGGGGCAACGAGAAGGGCGTGGCGGGCGGGGCGGGGCGGGGTGGGGCGGGGCGGGGCGGGGTGGGGTGGGGCGAGGCTAGAAGCCCCAGGCTGCTCCGCAGGACGACCTTTCCCTCTCATTCCACACGCTCCACAACAGGCTCCACATCGCCTCATGGTGTTGACGTGGCGGGGTGGGGCGGGGTGGGGCGGGGTGGGGTGGAGTGGGGCATGGTGGTGTGAGGCGGGGCATACAGCGTTGCGCGTCGGTTGGGCTGCCGGGTGTATCAGCGACACCCCATACATATGATAAAGGGGTGCGCGCCCCGCCCCGCCCCGCCCCGCCCCGCCCGACCACGACCGACCCTGTCCTGGCCTGCCGCCCGCTGAGCCGCGCCTCGCCGCAAACTCACAGCGGCGGCGGCACACCCGCCCCCGCCGGGGCGGGGCGGGGCGGGGCGGGTTCGTGGGATCAGCAGGGCCGTTCCCTTCCCTTCCCGCCCTGGACCTGCCCCTCCCCCCGGTCCCTTCCCTTCCCTATTGCCCTGTAGCCCTGCAGGTGTAGGCCATCACCAGACGAGCCCTCGGCTCCCCCGTGAATGGCCCGGCCCGGAAGGGCGCCGACGACACCCGGGCCACCTCCTACATCCCGCGGCCCTCCTTTCCCTCGAGTACCTCCTGCCCGGGTACCTGCCGCCCTTCACAGGGCTCAAGCAGGATGCTCAATGACGGGGTCACACCCTCACAGCAGCGGCATGAAGGACAACGGCAGGGTGCTTCTGCCTGTGGGTAAGTCCTCCAAGCAGGACATGCAAGGTGAGCGGGTGGGGCTTAATCCTGCGGCCAGCTAGCGACCACACCGCCGCACCCCCGCAGGCACAAGGGGGCGCCCCGCCCCGCCCCGCCCCGCCCCGCCCCGCCCCACCCCGACCCGCAGGCTCAGGGTGCCCCAGTCGGCCCCCCGCAAGGTCCCCTCGGGGCCCGCCAACACCCCACGGCCGTTCAGAATACGGCAGGGTGGGACGGGGTGGGGCGGGGTGGGGCGGGGTGGGGCGGGGTGGGGCGGGGCGGGGCGGGGTGGGGCGGTGTGGGCGGAGAGGGCTAGCCCACCCAATCTGTCCTGCGATCACCTCGGACCGGACCCCGTGGCGGCGCCGCCCCGGCGCCCCGCCTTTGTAGGTCCGAGCCCCTCACGGGAGAGGACCGCTAGGCCACCGGCTGGGGTGGGGTGGGGCGGGGCGGGGCGGGCCGGACCACCTCGTTCAAGCCGATCACCGCCTTCGATCAGCGCGTCCAGCTCGCTATTCCACCAACAGTGCCAGGACAAGGTTTACATTTTAATTGCGCGCCATTTTTTTGTTTTGATTTCGGAAAGGAGTCCTTGCAAACGGGTTGTTGGAGGTCGCATGGTCATGCCCGCCCCGCCCCGCCCCGCCACGGCTACCCTACCCCTACCCGCACTCCCTCCCATTCGCAAATCAATCGCTTATCGGGACGTATGCGTGGCAGTGATTGGTTTCCAGCCACATCGCGCCAGCGATACGTTACGCCCCGCTACGCCGCGCCACGCCCCAGCGCGGTGGAAAAGAGGACACATCGGGGACACCGCGGCTACCGTGCGGCGTGGCGGCCGCGAACAATGCTGATCGCTGTAACAAGCGATCCGGCGAGCACGCACTGTTGGAACCTCACGGTGAATTCGAGGGGGAAACAACTCTGAATTTTGGTGTACAAATGTCGTGAATTTTTGTGAATTTTTGTGAATTTTTATTGAATTTTTGTGAATTTTTGCTCAAATTTTCCCTAAATTTTTGTGAATTTTTGTGAAATTTTCTGAATTTTTCTGAATTCTTCTGAATTTTATTGAATTTCTCTGAATTTTTTTCTGAATTTTTCTGAATTTTTTGAATTTTTCTGAATTTTTTTGAATTACTAGGTGTACAAAAATGTTAGAGTTGTTTCCCCCTCGGGTGAATTTCACTGTAACCTGCTGCGGCGAAACCAGCAGCGCTGTAGCTTACCATTCATTTTCACCGTAAGCTGTTACGGTGAATGTCACTGTAAAGGCTTTACAGTAAAGCTAAGCTACGGTGAGTCAGAGTGCATCACCGAAGCTTACGGTGAAATCCACCGTAGCTCACGGTGAAAATTCACCGCAAAATACAGTACCGCAGGGGTTCACAGTGAAATTCACCATAGGCTTTCATTAGTGCGGTCAGAACGCCGAACAGGTGGAACAAAATTGGGCAGGTTGAGCGGCTGTGGTAGTCTTGAACCGGACGTTTATTTGAATGCGTAATAGTGTTACAGTTACCGGAGGAACCCTCGCGGATACCGCCGCTAGGCGATGGTGACTAGTGGGGCACCCGCACACCACCAGCCCGGGCTAAACCACAGTGCACAAGGCGAACAGAGATACGGTGTGTGGGGCTAACTGCGAACTCACGGTGACACAGCAATAGCTGGTCATGGGGGATGGTCCGTTCACGGACTGGCGGCATTGCCTAAGTTATAGGTGTCTTAAGTTCACAATGAACTGCTGCCGTTATAACCCAAGTTGCAGTTGAAGTTCAAGCGTCCCATAGGACTCTAGGCTGCAGCGCCCATGGCGCCTTACGGGCGAACCGGGTAGGCAAACCCGCAAAACTGCATTCAAAGAAACAAACTGTACAGCACGCCGCGATGTGATTGTACAGAACTGGTCTCAATCAGGAGACGCCCATTTCTTTATTCGCAATAAAATCAAGCCTCACACCATTAGCGCAACACTATGCACAGCCATTGGTATGCGGTGCACGGGTGGGTTCAGGCGTGGCCGAGCCAACGCGGCGCGGCGTGGTGGAGCGTGGCGTGGCGGGGCGGGGCGGGGCGGGGCGGGGCGTGGCGGGGCGTGGCGAGGCGTGGCGGGCAACGCGGTGTCCGGGCGCAATCAGACGCACACAGTCACACAAACACACACCGATTGAAGGCTGAATTATTAGGCCGCGCGCCGCGCGAGCCGCCACGCGAGCGCCCGTGGCCCCGTCCCGCCAGAGGGAGAGAGAGAGGGAGAGGGAGAGAGAGAGAGAGAGAGAGAGAGAGAGAGAGAGAGAGAGAGAGAGAGAGAGAGAGAGAGAGAGAGAGAGACACTCTCGGGACAGACAGACTATACGCTAATAGAGAGTAATGTTCCAGCGTACACGGCGTGGTGTGAGGACATGTGCAGGCGTCAGGTAGAAAGAGAAAATAAACATGTGTTGGGTAAAAGAATCGACAGCCCCGGAAAATTGTTGAGTGTGGAGGGAGAGGGAGAGGGAGAGGAAGATAGGGAGGGAGAGAGAGGGAGAGAGAGGGAGAGAGGGAGAGAGGGCGAGAGGGCGAGAGGGCGAGAGGAGAGAGAGAGAGGAGAGAGGAGAGAGAGGGAGAGAGAGGGGGAGAGAGAGAGAGAGAGAGAGAGAGAGAGAGAGAGAGAGAGAGAGAGAGAGAGAGAGAGAGAGAGAGAGAGAGGAAAAAATCCCTCTGGCTACATCCTCGCCTCGCCTGGTTCCGCCCCGCCCCGCCCCGGCCCGTCCCCGACACATGCAGCGGGAGGCCATGTGTCATTGCGCCGATGACGGGTTGTCGCTGCAATAGGGAACGTGTTCGCGCGACGCTCCGGAACACTCCGCTGATGTGTTCGAGCAAAAGCGACGTCTATCTGCATTTACTCCGTAACGCCCCAGCAGACGACGTCAGCTTCCGAACCAAAACCAGGGCGCCGTAACGTAACACAACGCAACGCAAAAAGAAACAAAAATTAAAAATTGCAATTCCACGACGTTACGTATATTGACGCGTTTTCCAGCTTTCCAAACGCGCTTTGCTTGATTAAAACAAAAAAAAAAAGCGCTGGCTAGTTTTGAAAACCCGCCACAAAGTTGATATTGAAATTGCTATTTTAATTTTAGTTTTCGTGCGTTACGTTACGTGATACGACGCCCTGATCGAAACTTGACGCGTGGCGCGTAGTTCGGTCAAATATATATCAGTCAGTGAGTAAGTGAGTCAGTGAGTCAGTGAGTCAGTGAGTCAGTGAGTCAGTGAGTCAGTCAGTCAGTCAGTCAGTCAGTCAGTCAGTCAGTCAGTCAGTCACTCACTCACTCACTCACCTATTCACTCACTCACTCACTCACTCACTCACTCACTCACTCACTCACTCACTCCCCCACTCTTTCACTCAAATACTCACTCCGTCTTGTTTTGGCGCGTAAACGTAAACACGCCACATACAGTACGGTGTGTCGTGTGCTCCGAGAGTGAATGAATCACGTCGGGCGGACGGTCGGACGAGCAGACAGACAGACAGACAGACAGACAGACAGACAGACGGACGAACGGACGAGGTCGGGAAAGGAAGCACATCTGAGAGAGACGGCGCATGTTTACCGACGAGTAACGAGGGGACCACACGGAGTTGGGGTGGGGGGGGGAGGGGGCAGAGCGACGTCAGAGCAGTCGCGGAACACACTGTGCCCCACACCCAAAAGTGTACAACGCGTTTTGGTCCTGCACCGAAAACACGGTAAAGTGCGTCTCTAAAACAGAGGGAGCTGTTTTCTAAAATAGAGGGAGCTATTCTCAAAATCGAGCCAACCACTCTGTTTACGGAGGTAGACAGGATTACATAGATTACATCACTCTAATAAAAATCAGTCCAAAATTATTTAACATTGTTACGCAGTAATTTGCAGAACACATGCCAGATTTAAAGGCTTCAATCGTTGTTTTTAAAATGTATATTTTGTATTTTTTGCGTATTTTGACGAAATTTAGGCAGGGATAACAGCGCGGTGACGTGGAATATACAGGCTAACGCGTGCACACAGGATTGCAAGAGAGGTGGTCCCCTCGCGAAAGTGTAGGACTGTCTTTCAGGGTTAACTCACCACCACTCACCACCACCGGCAAAGCAGTCGATCAGCTGTGCACAACCAATCGCGATCCCCTGGGCGCTTACCTGAAACCAAACGAGAAAAAATAATATATTATTCCAATTCCACGTGGGATGATAACATTTCCGCAACTCTTGGGAAAACTTGTCTGCGTAAACTACTGACCCTCGCTGCGTAACCTGAGCGTAATAGAATAGTGTTGTTGGACTCTCGTCCACAGGTGCAATGCAGTCCGGACCCAGGAGTCAGCCCTCTCTCTCTCTCTCTCTCTCTCTCTCTCTCTCTCTCTCTCTCTCTCTCTCTCTCTCTGCACTCTCAACGCTGCGACTCCAGCGGCCATAAATCACCATAGGGCCCTCCCCTGTCCTCTCCTCTCCGCCCTGCGTGGGGTCACCATGAGCTCACGTGGTCGGGTCAGATGCGCCAGCCCGCCACAGTCATCACTGCACAGCGACCCGCCTTTGAAGCAATGCACACACCTGACGTGTACCCTCCTAAAATTAAGTTAAAAATTTTCCGACTGAAAGAAATGACATTGGGAATGGTAAGAAGATGGCCATATCATATCATATGGGTCAGTCCAGCACATCATGACAACGAAATTTGCGGCCTCTAAGGCGTCCCGCTCCCGACGCGCCTCCGCAGTTCTCGCTCTCTCTCTCTCTCTCTCTCTCTCTCTCTCTCTCTCTCTCTCTCTCTCTCTCTCACGCGTTTGCTCTATTGCTCTATTCTCTCTGGCGCTGCCCGCCTATTGGCCGTTGGAGATGTGGCGCCACTACACTTTGCCCGTGACGATTGGTCTTGGATTGGTAGTGTGTCGCGCCCCACTGCGCGCGCGCGTATGTTAGAGAGAGAGAGAGAGAGAGAGAGAGAGAGAGAGAGAGAGAGAGAGAGAGAGAGAGAGAGAGAGAGAGAGAGAGATGTTCGATAAATATAGACGAGCGCAGGCGGTCGATTAATAAGGCCGTCACAGGGAAAGTAGCGGAGCACCCTCCCTCCAGTCCACTCGGCTCGCCCCGCACGGCTGGAGGAGGCTACCGGGGCGGGGCGGGACGGAGTGCGGCCGAAATACAGAACAGAGGCGATCGCCGTTCAAAACCCAACACGCCACTTCTCTTCGAAGAAAACTTTGACGTCAATGACGAGAATTTGTAAATATTCCCCAAAATTGTTGTATTTTTTTCATACGCTACCAAATGTAACCCAGATGCATCATTCATTACTTATAGAAAATCTGCGTGGAACACGCGAAAAAAACAAACATGGAAAGGGCCAGATAGCAGTAGGCTATGGGGTCGCGGCTCCATAGAGCCTGGCGGGTAGGCAAGCCCGCCGCACAGCGCTGCGCAACGGGCCTGCATCCAGGCGTCCCGCGCGGCGGGCCACCGTGCCAGGCGAGCGCCATCACGGCCAGGGTTTTATTATCAATTATTATTCATGTTTGTCAAGAGGAAACGCAGCATATCAGGTACCATTAGAAGGGTGGGAGAGGTAATCGTGGCGACACTGGGATGTGAGCAGAGCAGAGTTGGCTGCAGTCGGCCAGGGCCCCGCGCTGCACTGCCCCACACACCAGCGACCCCCTCTCCACCTCCATCAACAGCATTCATGATGGACAGTACCAATATTTGCTGCCCCTCCCTTCCCCGCTCATAACCTTCCACAGAGGGTGGAGGAGCGGCGGCCCGCTCGCCACGGTGTATCGCACAACATGGGGTACGTCACATCAACATTTACAAACCAACGAATAATGTTGAAACCACTTGCAAATTTGATCTCTAAAATTCATTTTCAGAAACGAACCTTTCTTCAAAAAAGAAAAAGAAAAAAAAGATAAAATTCGATAAGTAGTGAGGCACTTGCGGACACGGCGTCTTAGAATTGTGCAGCGCGCGTGGGTCCAAAAGAGACCCGGTGAAGAGGTCTCGCATTTTTCACAAGCCTTTCGTCGTCGCATATTTCAGAAAAATTGAGAAACCGGTGCTTCTTCAGGGCACGCACATTTGGCCCGGTTAATGAAGCGGAATAGGCGCCACTCATCGCCCGGCCGGCCGACCGGCCAGTTTATTTAACCAATCGATGCTTGAGTTCCGCCGCGCCACGCCTCGCCACGCCTCGCCACGCCTCGCCACGCCTCGCCACTCCTCGCCACTCCTCGCCACTCCTCGCCACTCCTCGCAACGCCTCACCACGCCTCCCGTCGCGGGCAGCGCTACGCCGCACCGCTGGGGTCGGCCCGGGCCGGGCCGGGCCTGGTTCGTTGGCCGTACTCTCATGTGCGGAGCATTCTCCTCCAGGAACTTTATTTTTATTATTTCGTGTTTTTATTTGATTTTTTTCCTCAACGATACACGTGGATATCACGGATATTTTTTTTTTTTTCAGAACTATTACTACTAGTAGGCGCTTTGCATGTGATGTGAGCATGAGGACTAGTTTATACCTAGTTTTTCCCAGAGGTTTCCCTCCCGCAAGCAGGGCTGTCTGGTTTCCTCCAGGCGAACGCATATCTTATGCCGCGCGCGCTCACCTCGACCTGCGTCATGGGCGCCCTTGGGTGAGGCTACCGGACACCGCGGCCGGAGACCGGACCTCGGAGGAAGTATAGGAACGCATTGACGCAAGAGATATGACGCCGGGGACAGGAAACGCAACGCGGCCGCATGGGGAAGTACCTCGCGCGTTTCACATACACCACCCCATACCGCACTGTGTAGGGGCCCGGCCCGCAACCCGAGGGGGAAACAGTGCTGAATTTTGGTGTACAAGTAAGGTGAGTTTTCTTTTTAATTTTTCATAATTTTTGAGGATTTTTATTAAACGTTTTGTCACTTTTGCTTTGATCTTTCCAGAATTTCTAAAAAAAAAAAAATCTCAAACTGTCCTAATTTTTTGCAATGTTTCTAAATTTTCCTTAATTCTTCTGAAATTTTCTAATTTTTTTCTAAATTACGATGTGTGCCAAAATTTCAGCGTTGTTTCCCACAAGCCGCTACCACAGTCACCGAACAATTAGTAAGTCACCCATCAAAATGTATGCTATAGGGTTAAGGCGACTTTTGCATCCAACTAACGGAAGCGGACATCTGAGCCTTTCAAGACATTTTTTATTTAGATCAGCTACAGAAAAAAAAAATACGTCCGCTCGTAAAAAAATCGTAGCATAGATGGAATGTAGATGGTGGGAAGGTGGGTGGGTGGGAAGACTCCAACCAGCCACGTGCTGTTGTTTGGCATTATTATTAGCGACTGCGCCGCCGAGTCAGTGATTCACAAACATCACCAGAGGCGCTACGTCAGAGACTCGCGGTCGCGGTCCACAACCGAAAACGCGCAGTTAAGTCTGGCCAGCGTCCCGCCCACAAATGCGGTAAGGGGAGGGTGCGGTCGGGGGAGGGCTGATGTGTGCAGAGCCACCTCATCGCATCCTATTCGACTAGTCCAATTGGGGAGAGGGCGCCACGCCTAGAGATAGATAGCGCAAACGCGGAGCGGCCCTAGAACGGCGTCAACGCTGTTTCTGGAATCGAGCGATAACTAGTGTCACGCCACTCGAGCTACGCCACGCTCCCCCCCCCCCTCCTCTCTCTCTCTCTCTCTCTCTCTCCCCCTTCTCCTCCTTTCCCCGTTTCGGGATGAGTGTCATGGTACTCGACCGCCGCCAGCCAGGTGTGGTGCTGATAACAGCGGGGCGTCCCGCCCCGCCTCACCCCACCTCTCCCCGCCTCACCCCACCCCGCGGAATTACGCGACGCACGACGCAGACATAACTCAAGTCATCCGATTTGACGTGTCGCGTGGCGTGGCGTGGCGTGGCGTGGCGTGGCGTGGCGCGGCGTGGCGTGGCGCGGCATGGCGCGGCCAGACCGAGCGGAAAGGACGGGGACGCACACGTGGGCCGCAGGCCAATAAACCAAGGCCACCGCGCGTGTTTTCATTATTATTATTATTATTATTATTATTATTATTATTATTATTATTATTATTATTATTATTTACTACCATTCTCCGAGACGCAAATTGTTTTAGTGGAGCACGATAGCAAAAATAATACAGTTGTGCCCGCTGCGCCCGGCGGCGCCCGTTGGCTAGAACCAATCGATAGACGAGTCGCCGGTGGATCGGCGAGGCCGAGGGGACCGCGACTGCAATCAGGTGTACACAATCGGTGCAGCGTTTGCAATCAAACTAGAAAAACGATCTCATTTTTCTAGGAGTGCACTTTTGATTGCGTTGCATTCATTGAACGCACGATACGCTCGCATAAAGCTGAGAAACAGGCTTCAGTATCATAATTAATTACGACTTTAAGTTGTAATAAAATCCGCCGCAATCGTGCAAACCTGCGTGTATCAACATATTGGTTGAGCCGCGCACTCGGGTGCAGTGGATGAACCGATGCGACTCTGTGTGTGTGTGTGTGTGTGTCTTCATCTCGCTGCGATGTACATAGTAATAGCCTTGGGAACAGCCGGTCGGAACTGGACTCACCTAGTCACGTGTCTTCCGCCTACGCGCAGAGCGCGTCCATGTGTGTGAGTACGTGTACACAGAGCGCGTCCATGTGTGTGAGTACGTGTACACAGAACGCTCTCCTTTGAGTCGTGATTCCATTGAGCGTTCGGGTGCGCATCGAGAAAGCGCATTTAGAGATCGATAGAAAGAAAGGAAGAATCCGAGCGACAAGTGTCATGCAGTCAGCAAGGTAGTCAACTTCTTCATCTGTATGCATAAGTTTTATAAATAACTAATGTATGCACAATATTGTTAGTAATTGTGAACAATTTGACTGTTTTCTTTATATTATACGGAAGAACAGCATGCACACAGAAGTTCGTGACTATACACTGGAAAAACAAAGGTGCTAAGTCCTACCTTTAAAAGGAACAAAATTTCATGCAGTTTTTCGCATAAATTTGTGTTAAAAGATATGTAGTGTTTAACTTTGCACGAACGTATATGCACAAATTTAGTGCCTTTGCAGGCAAATACATTTAGGTGTAAGGAACAATTTGACTGTTTTCTTTATGTTATACGGAAGAACAGCATGCACACAGAAGTTCGTGACTGAGTATAACTGAGTGGAAAACTTATATAATAAATTAAGTGTATAGGGGCTTTGCTACTGTGCAGCTGCTTGACACTTGTGTTTTCTTCCGCAACTGTCCGACGTCGTTTGAAACTCAGTCTATGCGGACGAGCCCCCCCCCCCCCTCCCCCTAAAACTCAACACATATGCACACCACGACGACGGCCCCGCTCCCCCGGGATGTTTTGTTATCCATCAAGCAGCCAGCCGTGCAATGGCAGTCGATCAATGATCGCAGGAGTAATATTCCGCCCCGCCCATCCAGGGCGCCACGCCACGCCGCGCCATGGACAAAAACACAGGAAAGTTCCACAGCGCCACAGCGACTGCAGCAAATCCCATGACACGGGCCGCCGGTCTGTCTGGCCGCCCCCAGGTCACTGTCACACCACGCCACACCTGTCGCGAGCCGTCGACAGGTTCATGATTTATGGGTACTTGGGGGGAGGGTACTCCAAGCCTTTAGCATTATTTCCTGATGCCCTTTCCTGGCAATTTCCTTTCAGTCACACGCACACACATGCACACACAAATAAATTCAACATATATATCAAGCTTACTCAACTCAACGCATTAGACGACACGTTATTTTTAAACATACAGCCCCAGAAAACTATGTTCCTAATTTTTCAGTGGTCTTAAAGTTTTGAACATTTTGCTTACTTAAGAGAAGCGCGTTTCTTTCATTAAACTCAGTTAAATTTCTGAAATTAAGAACAGTGTTCAAAAAACTTTAAGGCAATGTTCTTGAATCAAGAAAACAATTCTTGGGGTGAACATCTGCGACATCTCACCGTACACAAAAAGATCCACTGAAAAGAAAATTGTTTTTATTGCGACGAAAAAGACAATAGCGAAAACTATTTATGCAGGCTCATCCATAGACTAGACAACAGTGAGATGAAAGAGGGGGAGGGGGGCTTCGGTGCGGCTGAGAGCCTGGCCTAGCAGAGCCCCAGTCGCTGAAAGGCCTTTAGAGAGGGCTGAGTGGCGGGCGTCTGAGAGGCCAGAACAGCTGAAGCTGATGGGACTAGTGGAGCAGGCGAGAGGGGTGGGGGGCGCACCAGATTACCGAACAATGGTATGATTACCTGGGATTACCAACGATTACCAGGGATCACCAAGAGATGACCAGTGATCCCGTGAGATTACCAGAGATTATAGCTGGGATTACTAAGAGATTACAAGCGATTACCAATGATTACCAGTAGATTGCCGGGAAAGATACCGAGAGATAACCAGTGATCACCAAGTGATTACCTGTAATTACAGAGTAATTACCAGGGATTACCGAGTGATTACCAGGGATTACCAGGGATCACCAAGGGTTAGCAAGGATAACTTGGGATCACCAAGGATTACCAGCACTGCACTGGAAATCCAAGTGTACGAATGTCGCTCACTTGTAGGTGAGCAAATAAATTCACTCACCTACAAGTGAGCGACACTCGTACACTTTCCAGTGTGTGTTGATTACCCGGTGACGGGAGGAGAGGGTACAGGACTAAGGGCTTCATGGCCTTCTCGACACCTTGCGGTGACAGCTCAGTCGGGCGGGGTCGAGCTGAGCCTCTCCAGAGGGCGTGCGCATCGCACGTCAGACAAGTCGAGACGTTCGCTATTCCTCCCCTCGCCCCGCCGCTTCACTAAGATGTCCTCCCACTGCCTGACCTGACCTCAACGACCCGCTCCACAGGACAAATACAATAGTTTTGTGCAAATTAATACTTCGAGTGCGGCATGACCAATATCTGCACTGGAAATCCAAGTGTACGAATGTCGCTCACTTGTAGATGAGCGAATAAATTCACTCACTTGTAGGTGAGCAAATGACTATTCGCTCACTTGTAGGTGAGCAAATGACTATTCGCTCACTTGTAGGTGTGCGAAAGACCATTTGGTGAATAGTCATTCGCACACCTACAAGTGAGCGAATAGTCATTTGCTCACCTACAAGTGAGCGAATGGTCATTTGCTCACGTACAAGTGAGCGAATAGTCATTTGCTCACCTACAAGTGAGTAAATTTATTTGCTCATCTACAAGTGAGCGACATTCGTACACTTGGATTTCCAGTGTGGCCACGCCGCACTGTTAAACTGTGAGGGATAAAAACTTGTGGGTGAATCACTACTGTACTCACACACCAGGTCGTACTCAGTGACAATTGTCAGATGAAATGTAAAAAGTTTAGCTAGGCTTGTTTAAAGTTCAAGAATGTGATTCATTCGATGTTTACACCTACACTAACACAAAACAAATTCGAATTGGCGTCTTTGGTTTCCAAGGCGTTTTGGAAAGATCAAGACCACTCCTCTCCCCTCCAATGTGGGAAAATTCTAAGGACATTCACTCCTTTACTTGTTCAAGTGTGCGAATGAAAATTAACACACCTTACAGATGTGCGACATTGACACACTTGCGTTTTGCGTTTCGAGTGTACTGATTTAGACGCAGACTCAGTTACTGTCAGAAGGGAAGGGGTATACTCAGGCGTTTTGTTCACGGCGCGCATTGGATGTGTTTGGCCGTCCTCTACCCCCCGCTTGTTGTCGCTTTTATCGCCTCGGTAACGCTCCAGATGACTTCCTCCGCCGCCTCATCCCCGCGCTACGCCCCGCCCCGCCCCGCCCCCCCCTACTCAAATAACATGTTCAAGAAATATTAAGGAACTGGGGCAGAGCCGGGCGGGGCGCGCAAACAGCTTGGTACATCAACTCGCGTGTGCCGCGACGCCACGCCAGCAGCGTCGCGACGCCCCCAGCCTCTGTCTCCTCAGACGACGACGACGTCGACGCAGACTAGCGCCGGCGCTAATAGCAGGGAGGGAGGCGGAGGGAAGGACGCGGAAGGGCAAAACTTCGCGTCTAACTCGGTCGGGGCGGGGCGGGGCGGGGCGGGGCGGGGCGGGGCGGGGCGGGGCGTCTCCCTTCAGGCCACCGGCTCCGGATGCGGTGAGGGGATTAAAGCTTATTTCGCACCTGCAAAACGGTCGTCACCGGCATTATGGGACGCAACGCGCCCCGCCCGCACCACCCCGCTCCAAATGCGGCACACACTAGTGTGTACAGATTTACACCGATAATCCACTGTTGGAAATGTTTTTAGGTGTTACGAGAAAATACTCAATGAGACATGTCGTAGAGTTACGATATATCATAAATTGTAAAGTTGTTATCGACTTGTCTTTCTTAAACGAGCACAAATTGGCTATGTGATTCCACTGTGAAAAATATCCTCGTAAATTTACGATATTTTTTGTAATTTTGATTTACAAAATATGTCGTAAATTTACGACTGCCCATTCTTGCTCGTCGGTCAATTCCAAGTCGATTGGGAGTGCTTGTAAATTTACAATTGCAAATTGTAATTTTACGACTTTTATCATGGAAAATTTTCCCGTAACCCTTACGAGTATCTTTCACAGTGTTCCGCACGTAAATTTATAACATAAATCACGATAAATGTTGAAAATTTGCGAAGATTTTTTTCACAGTGATCCACAGTTTTGAAAAAAGAGGAAAAAACTGCATACGACGCATTTACTGGGTTTCAGTTTGGTCCGTTGGGATGCTGCGTGCGTGCTGGATGCTGGCAGTCCCGTCAGATGGGCGCCAGGGGGCAAATGGACGGATGACTTCACACACACACAAAAATGAAAACTGGTCCAGTTTATTTTGGACGCACCCGATTCCGATTAGGATGAAATTGGCGGTTACGGCAATGGAGGTGCGCGCCGTGTGCGGTGGAGCGGGGCGTGGTGGGGTGGGGTGGGGCGGGGCGGGGCAGGGTGGGATGGGGTGGGGCGAGGGACCTTGGAACATCAACATTCCGACAAACGGGTGTCAGTCATGAGCGCGACAAACAGGGCCCTGGCAGCCCCGCCCCACCCCGCCCGCCTTACCCGCCCGCCCCGCCCTCGGACAACGCCAGGACCTTGATCCTGAAGCGGGTGCAGGGGACGCGTGGCGGGGCCGGCCGGACCTTAGGGCGATCAGCTGCTCCCTAAATAGCACCGCCAGGATGAGGTCGTGCAGGTATTTCAAAAACGTCCCCGCGCCGCGTGTCCGCGTGCAGCCCACCCCGCCCCGCCCCGCCCCACCCCACCCCGCCCCGCCCCGCCCCGCCAGACACAGCAAAATGATTTTTCTTGGCGCCTTCCTGCAGCGGCCGGCGGCGGCCAATGAACCAGGTACCAGCCGGCCGATTCACCCAGACACTGAGGTAGGCAACCCATCCGACACGGATTTGAGGAAGTTGCCTAGCCACGCAGGGGCGGACTGGGAAGGGGGTGGGCGAAGGGCCCGCCTGGCAAACGGTTTACAGGAACCCCGGATTTGTCTATAGGGCGCGGATAGGATCCTTTTTGTTGGGGGCGCACGGTTTTGGACGCCTCTCGGTCGAGCCAGTCTATCCCTAGAGCCACACCGAGCAGATGCTACTGCTACATGCGTGAGCAGGACCCACGAACCACAAAGCAATTGCACAAACGTCAAATCTGACGCGTCGAAACGAAGTCGCAGTGCGAGCGGGTGCTGCGCTGCGCTGCCCGCTACAGGAGACTACTTATGCTGGCGGTAACCCGCGCGCGCGACCCTGGACGACCCGACCCGACCGTAAGTAAAATCAAGATCAGTTGGAGCGGGCCGTGGACCCGGGCCTAAGCGGCGGCACGCCGAGCAACGGCCTAAGCCGAAACCGGTTCTCAATGAAAACACGAGGCAGGGCCGGGCGGGGCGGCGGGGCGGGGCTGGGCGGAGGGGGGCACCGCAGCTCACAGAGAGGCAGCCCAGCCCAGACCCCCTCTCTTGCCGACTACCCCTGGCCGGGCCGGCCCCGCCCCGCCCCGCCCGGGCGCCCTCACCTGGAACCAGACCGCGCACCCGCGCCGGCCCGGCCCGGCCTGGCCCGAGAAGCCTGCCTGACACCTAATCTTGCAAAATAAATTGCAGTCGCGGACGCGAAAGGGATTTCGCAAACGGCAAATCGTGGGGAAATAAATGATTTAAAAAAACAACAACACGAAAACAAAACAAAACGAAAAAAGGTCTATAGTACTGGGCCGATGACGCGCGTAAGCAGGCAAGCAGTCCCGCGAGACGATTGGGGCCGGGGCCGTCGGCCGTCGGCCATCTGAGGAGCAGGCCGACCCCCGTCTCATCGATCACGCCGGGGTCCGGGACGGGGCCGGGGCCGACCGTCGGCTGCTGGTCGGGCGGACTGCAGCAAATGCAAACCGGCCCTACCCGCGGACTTAACTCTCGCACCATCTGACTGATTCGGAAGAGCGCTCTCCTCGCTCTGTCTCTCTCGCACCTATACGGCGCGCCTCATGAGTGCGAGAGAGACAGAGCGAGGAGAGCGCTCTTCTGAATCAGACTGCAGTATAGACGTTGCGGCGGGGTGATTCCAAACGGCGTTTCTAGTGTCGTCTCTCTCTCTCTTGCACATTATGGCCGTGACACATGAGTGCGACAAGGACAGAGAGACGAGAGCACGGTGCGGGGAATCACCCTCCTAAGGGTGGGGCAGTGCCGGGTAGGCGAGCTCGCGGGGGCGGACGTCAGCCCCCACCGGGGCACCGGGCCACCGGGGCACCGGGCCGAGGGCCGCGCGGGCCCGGCCCCGGCCCGGCCGTCAGCTGACTCGAGACATGCGAGGGGCGGGACGCGAGTGGTGCCTCCACTCAGGTCGGCGGGGCCGGTAGCGCCGGCGTCCACTCCCCGTTGGCTTAATTAAGCCGCAACGAAAGTCCCGCCCCGCGCGGCTCATTGCAGATGAGGGTCGTTTCTGGCAGAATGCACCTGGGCGGGGCGGGGCGGGGCGGGGCGGACAAACGCAGCGCGCGCCTGACGGAAATAGCCGAGAGCCTTTCGACTCGACAGACAGCCAGCCTGAGGTGGGACCGGCCGGGCCGGGCCGGGCCGGGGCCCCGGCGGCGCGGCGGGGACAGCGGTCGACCTGCCTGCACCCCGCCCCGCCCCGCCCCGCCCCGCTTCCATTCAGCGAACTTCATTCATTGCAAAAACCTCACCTGCGAAAACGGAGAGCGCCGACAGCACCGCGTGCTGAACCGAGAACTTCATCCTTGCGCTCCTGGAGCCGTCGAGACAAGAAGAACTTCACTCACACTCCAACACGAGCACACGCACACACTGACACTGCTTGACAGAGCAGAAAGCACACACACACACACACTCACAGACACGCACTGTTTCACAAACACACACACACACACGACAGCTTGCGGTGAACGCGAGCTTGAGTTCGTCGCCGGCGAGCGCGATCGCAGACGCGAGACGAGGGACCGGGCCGGGCGCGCGGAGCGACGGGAGGCGGGACAGCACGACTACTCGCTGCGGCGCTCAGCGGCGAACTGAACTGACTGGCTTGCGGCAAGTCTCGACTGGCGCTGGCGGGCGCGGCGCGCAGGACTCCGCCTCGGGCCGGCCCGCCTGCCTGCCCGCCAGCCTTGGCTTGCCGCCTCGCCTCGCCGCTCGCGCCGCGTGGCCGGCCGGCGCGGCGGGGGGAGGAGGGGGGAAGGGGGTGGGGTTGCGTTGCGCGCCCGCGCGCGCTCGCTCTGGGGGCTCGCCACTGACCTAGCGCGGCTCCAGCCAATAGCGGCCCGGCCCGCGCTCAGCCGAGCCGCGCCGCGCCGCCGCCGCCTCGACCCGCGCGCGTTCAACCTCGTTCGCTCCTCTGGCTCTGCTTGCCAGGGGCGTGGCGGGGCGGGGCGGGGCGGGGCGGGGCGGGGCGGGTGCGCCGGCACTTGACGGTTATTTTCGGGTAGCTGCCTGCGACGCCACGCCACGCCAAGCAGACGACGCGTGGCGACTGTCTGCAGGCGCACTGCGGGCAGGTTGGGACACATCAGCGACACGACACGTTTCAGCAGACAGCTTCCTTCCCTTCCACTCTGTGTCGATGCACCGGCCTGCCGGCGCCGCCGCCGCCCTGGCCACCCCGCACCTTGCACGCGGGGGCCTTGACGTAGTGCTGCAAAGTGATGAGGAGGGGAGGGGAGAGGAGAGGCCGCGTTCAACAGCAGCAGCGCCGCGCAAAAACAACAAACAACGCCTTGACCTGTCGTCGTCAAAAGTCACAAAAGAGACGCGGCGGCGGCCCGGTGCGGCCCTACCGGCCCAGCTGACACTTCCGCCGCGCGAAACTGGTTAAACAGGACGATAACGACGGTGGGGGCGGGCAGCGCACGGCGCACTTTGTTGCCGTCGTGGCTTAATTTCCTCGTCTGGTCGCGATTAGACTATCAGATCACTTGACTGATCGAGAAGGATCAAGAGTGGCTGCATCTGCAGATTACAGGCTGTCATACGTCATAATCATACGTCTTAACCATCAGAATAAGTGCTTAAGCTGGATCACCTGATGCACAAAGTATTTTTTTTTTTATCACGTGCGTTTATTTTTGCATGATTTTTATTATTCTGAGAGATGTGGCCGAGAAACGTGATTACGTGCCGAAAGTGTACAGTGCGCCGCGATGCACGGCATGCACGCGCCACTAATGGATTACATTGATAAGGCTGTGGCGTAGTTAGCGTCCTGCGTCACGGCAGCTCATAATTACAATTTCAGTCTCACAATTATTTTTTTTTAATTACATTATTAGTTTAAGACATGAATGGTGCGGTCAGTAATAAAACCGGCCCCCAAAAAATTACACTTTCAAACTCGAAAGCGTTTACAGGCTGAATGGAAGCTCGAGACATGGATCGAACAGTGAAGGGCCCAACCCGCACCCGCAGGGCACGCTACGCCAGGGTGCCCAGTGCCGCCGCACCGCTGCGCTGGCGGCGCCCCCCCCCCCCCCCCACCTCCCCGGGCCGAGACGGCAGCGACAGCAGCGCTGCTCATACGGAGGCGGTGCGAACTACCATGTCACGCCACTATTCTTACACAATTGCAAAGGATGAGGTGGGGCGGGGCGGGGCGGGGCGGGTGAGGTGGCGTGGTGGCGCGGCTGTGGCGGCCAGGCTGGCTGGGCGCGCCGCCGGCCAGGTAGGAGACCGCCCTCCACCTGCCCCCTCCCCCCCCCCCCCCCAGCACCTCACCTCCGTCTTTGCTCGCTCATCGGTCTTCTTTGCTTCTTTTGTACCCCCTCCCCTCCGCCCCTCTCCCGCGGCCCCTTTTCTTCCCTCCTACCAACTCAACTCAATCCCCCTACAACACATTCCGATCGGGCTGCTTGCCGGCCGCACCGGCTGCACTTGCACGACGGCAGGGAAAGGGTTGCCCCCCCCCCTACCCCCCCCCCCCTCGCCTTTTACCCCTGACGTTGTGGGGCTCTTGCTCGGTGACGCTAAATGAGCCTCCTGGACTGGAATGAGCAGGCGCGGGGTTAATTCCGTCACATGCAGCACTTGCCTCAGCCAAGTCAGCGGTCTGCAGGCGTCTGCCGAACGGTACAGACAGATGAAGCCACCATAGGGTATTTCACTGAATCATTTAACGACTGGGGCGACAAAAATAAAGAAATCCCTCGTGACACTGCAAATAATGCACGAGTCAGAAGTCTCATCTAAAAACGACGATATTTGTTTTCTTGCTCCTAGCTGATAGTCCATGAGCACCGCTCTTCTCGTCGATTTTGAGGTGCAAACGATGAATTCTAATCGTAAAATTATGTATATGGACTGTTACCTGGACTGAACGTGGACTGTGGATTGCCAGCAGCAACTGTATTTGTATCTTTTATTTTAACAAAACGAGGCAATCAAATGTTTTGCAAAGTTTCGTGCGTTGATTTCGACACTATTGTGCATATATGCGTGCGAGATCATGCAATTTCGCGCACAAATTTGTCCAAAACGAAACTGACCTTGTTGGACAAAGGTTTGCACAAAATACATACAAACACAGTTAGCGTGTGGAGGAAGTGAGGTACCCCTCGCCATACACTCTCCCTCTCTCTCTCTCTCTCTCTCTCTCTCTCTCTCTCTCTCTCTCTCTCTCTCTCTCTCTCTCTCTCTCTCTCTCTCTCTCTCTCTCTCACACACACACACGAGATAACGCTAAAAGTTTCCTGCCGCTAAAGAAAGGCCAGGCCAAAAGCCTCGGGGCGGTGGTGGTGGAGGCCATTGAGGCCAGGGGCCCGGCCTCCGCCCCCACTTGTGTTGTCGTTGGAGGTGGCGAAGAGGTGCGCGAACCTGAGGACAGGAGGCGGTGGGGGGAGGGGGGGCGGAGTGCTTCCCCGTGTTTAATAAGGAATTAATTACGTCACCAGGGGGCGGACCACGTGGGGCCTCACGGCTCTCCATTGAGCTGCGGATCTTTGGGCTCACTGAGACACGGGGATGGAGAAATCCCGCTCTCAGGAGAGCGAGATTGTGAACCCAATTTAAGAAGAGCGACGTAGGCTGACAAACCGCTGCCCCACCGCTGCAACAGAGTCGTTTCGGCGACCATTTTCCTGCACTGTGAGAAAAAACTACAGTGAATCCTGTTAATTTGCGTGCCAGCAATGTCTGTAGCTTCAAGTACAGGATTCACTGTACTTTTCTGACAGTCCATCCTGTACCCTAAAAAACCTAGGCTTATAACATTTTCATTTCGAGTCCAAACCCATGACATTTATTGACATTTTTTGCTCGTCTTGTCGAGATGAATTTAATTATACAATTGGTTTTCCATTTCAACCGTTTTATTTTTTGGGGTACGGGATTGACTGCCAAACAGTACAGTGAATACTGTATCTGAAACTACAGCAAAGGCTGTAACGGGATTCACTGTAGTTTTTTCTGACAGTGTGCAATGCCTGCAGGCATGCGAATTGTTTCGGCTCATTTCAGCGAGCAATCGTTCTAATTCGGCGATTTAAAAATTACAGCTCACTATGAGTCGTTTCAGCGAACATCATTCTTACCTAACAATGTGGAAATGCCTCGCTCGATCCGGCGGGCGAGAGACTAGCAGCGCAGCGGTGCCCTGACGTACCGGGTGTTTCAGAGAAGACGCAGGTGCGGGCGGGTTTGCCTACCCAAGGGGCTATGGCGCCTTACGGGCAGAGCGAGTAGGCAAACCTGCACGTTCCTGCGTCTTCTCTGAAACACCCGGTACGCGCGCTCACACATGATATAACATTTACAGTGGCCGCGACTGCTCCGTCCAAAAGGAGTGGGAAGGAGATGGTCTTGTTCTCCGCAAAGTAACAGTAGCCACGCCACACTGTGTCCCCGCCCCCCGCGGTCCCCACCACACGCCCGTAGGGGCGGACACTCTCAGACCGGTATTGACATTTTGTCAATATACTATTAAACTTGTATGTACTGGTATAATATGCACTTATGCTTCTAAAATTTTCTGCGTAAGCTTACTGACATTTAGGAAAGGTATTAGTTGTAAAAGAAAAACTCAACACGTCTGCAGAAAATAACAGTCCATAGTTAAGTCAATAAGTTCACTTATACGAAAATGTCGATAATTGGCTGAGAGAGTAAGCTCGGTCTGCAGACCGGTGGCGCCGGGTGCATGTCCGTCCCGAGGGGGTATTCACTCTTGAAATCTGTGACCTGACTATTACGTCTATTACGCTGTATTACGCTCCGAAATTTTACAAGTTTAGCAAAAGACATGCAAAAGCAGCCCAAAACGAGCCAAAAATTAGTAGGAAAATGGAGAATTTTGGCCATTACGCTCCTATTATGCTTCTATTACGCACATTACGCCTTCATTACGGGTAAAGGGACCCGACTATTACGCGAGTGCATACCCCCTCGGTCCGTCACCAATTTCTTCCTCTGCTGCTTTTCCTCGACCATGATTCCGGCCCGGAGCGTTTCTCTGCCTGAGCTTGCCGAATAAGTGGAGGTAGAAGGGGAGGGAGGCTGACGCCGTGACGTCAGTCCCTCCTGGCCTACGCTACAGCAGCTGGAGGCAAAGGGCGTCCCGTACCGCGCAGTCTCCGATCGGCTACGCCCCACCCCGCCCCGCCCCGCCCCAGCCCGCCCCAGCCCGCCCCACCCCGCCCCACCCCGCCCAGCTGCAGCACGGGTTACAGCGAGCAACAAGCAAGGCGCTCCCGGAGCGCCTGAGCGTAGGCAACCCACTTCACTGTTTATTCAATTCCTATGACGATGCATTCTTTTTTATGTGATAATGTTCAGATGCTTTTTCGATATTACGCGCTGCTACATTTCCGTGTGACCGTGGGGGTGTAACCATGATATGGCCTGACCGACTCACATCGAAACGAATGTGACATATAACGGAATGTGCGGTAATGCGACAGTTTTTACACGTCATAATCAAATGGGGCCCTTTCAGGAGTGGTGAATAACAGTGTGTGCATCTCAGTGGCGTGCACTCGCGGACCCGAGAAGGGTAGAGGTCACTGGGTCACTGGTTGAACTGTATACCGGCATTCAGCTCGTTTTACCTCGAGCCGAAGATTAATGTCAACCTTCCGACCCGAGTGCAGCCGGCCATGAGATAAAGTACAGACAAAAGGTGAGAGAGCTGAAGCTGAGCCGGGCAGAGCAAATATAATTGCAGCACGTGCGACAAGACGACCCCCGGGACGACCGAAGCATTAGTCAAATTTAAGTGAGAGAGTTGTTTTTCCTTATCTTTTAACAGTATAATTTTATTGTTATGATGCTGCGCTCTGTAAAACAGCATTCTCTGGATTTAATCTGTTAATTTAAGATTTTTTCGTTTGTTTTTGCATCTCAGTGGGAGTGAGAGGAGTAGAGAGACATACGCCTTGCACGCCTCACAGCGTCCCCGCCCGCCACCCCACCCTAATGCACAGATTGCGTGATAATTCCAGGATTTTGGTGTTGATGGCGGGGACTGTGGCGCGGCGGGGTTGGGTGGGGTGGGGGAGGGCGTAAGTCAGCCGAATGACACCGTAACAGACCCGTAATTCCGGTGGGGTGTGATCACTGCTGGAAGAGTCAGGGAAAGGGTTGTAACGTAACGCGAGGTCTCGGGTCGGGCTCAAAACAACAGAAAAACAAGCAAAACAAAATTTAAACGTCGATGTCACTTTTCTTTTATTCCACGCTATAAATCTCAAAAGTCACCACTTCAGAGTTTGCACACCGGAATCATAATAAGTGTTCACTGACAATTACAAGTTCACTGCAAATCCAAGAGTGAGATGTCTCATCGCAAAAGAGCGAGATTTTTTTCCGTCGTCCCTTTCAAGTGAGACTTTAGGAGCCTCGCTCTTATTGAGAAAGAATCTGCAACATGACTCAAATTGAGTTGTAGATCAATTGGGTAAAAATCCTGACTCAGAAAGGGCGAGGTTTCCCAATCCTCGCTCTAACAGGGCGAGATTTTTGAATTTATTGCTCTAATCAGGGGAGAAAACCACACCTCGCTCTAAAAGAGAGACAGAATATATCTCCCTCTCCTGAGGGCGAGTATCCTCGCTCTGGTATTTACAAAATTTATCGTAAATCTACAAAGATATTTTTCACAGTGGGAGCCGGGAGCCCCGGGCGCCGCAGCACAGGCCGCCGGCTGGACGCGCGCGCCGGGCGGGTTGCCTACCGCGACACGTCAGGCGCTCTGGCGCGGGACAGACCGGACGGCTCCAGACCCGACGCGACCCGCGCGCTCCACGAGGCTCTCCAGGAGGATCGGAGCGGAGGGATCGTTCATATTCTGCGTGCCCTACACACTCTCTAGCTTGAAATGTACCTTTTCGTACATTACACATGTAACTATAAAGCCTAAGCTTGCAGATTTATGAAAAAAAAAATCGTGCTTTATTTCGAGTAATATTTTACATAAATCTGTTTATTACTGTGAAATTAAGATGTATCAATTTCTGTAGATCTATTTGAAATATTCTACATGTAATTACAAAAAAATGCATATCTAGTTATCGTGTAGCCCCCTCTACACGGAAAAATTGATTAGCTGAAATAGCTGATACATTAGCTGGTATGGCCTTAGCTAATAATATTAGCTGCCTTAGTTAATTATAAGCTGTAACAGTTAAAATATTTTCCCTCACAGCTTATGCGTTTTTTCCTAGGCAGCTGTGAGAGCTAATATCTCAGCTCTTACAGCTGATAATTAGCTAAGGAAGCTAATATTATTAGCTAAGGCCATACCAGCTAATGCAATAGCTATTTCAGCTAATACTTTTTTTTCAGTGTACCTTCAGGACCTTCATCAGAGCTTACAGACCATCATGATATTTGTGTCCCTGGGTATAAATATGATGGGATCTCAATGCATGAGGAGGGTGTTTTTGGGACTGGGCTCCATATTATTTGTAACTCCTCCCCCGCCCCCCCCTTCATGGCAAGTAGTTTATGGACGATCCCAGACGAACTGCAGACTCTGCCCGCTCTGTCCACGCAGAGTTTAATGAAGACCACGTGGTTCATCCCCCTCCCTCCCTTTTCTCGACCCTTCACTCCCGCGCCCGCCCCGGCCGTGTACCTGTCCCAACAGAAATCATCTCCAAAGTTTAACGACTTCTCCCTCCAGCCGGGCGCGACCTGGCCTGGCGTCGACTCGTGTTCGGGCACAGGGGACACTGCGGGGCGGGGCGGGGCAGTTTGGGCAGGGCGAAAAGGGAATTCCTGTTGCGTGGGCGGGTTCGGGGCGTGGGCGGGGCGGGGCTGGGCGGGGCGAGGTGGGGCAGGGCGAGGCAGGAGGATTGAGAGGGCCTACAACGCGTGGTGCTCCGCGCGCTCTGCGAGCTGTGCGAGATCACCAACACGTGTGTACTTCAGGGGCCCACCCACGCCCATGCCCACCATGACACCATGGTCCTCCGACCGACCGCGCTGTGACAACGATGTGATACTTGCCGTACTTGCCTCGGGCGGGGCCGGGCGGGGCCGGGGCGGGGCGGGGCGGGGCGGGGCGGGGCGGGGCGGGGCGGGCTGTATGACGAAAGCGCCGCGTGGCTTTGAGAAACAATTACAAACAACAAGAAACTTTTGTGGTTGTTGTGTTTCCGCACTGCCTACTGAGCATAACTTTTTTTTCGGCTTGCTTTCTAGTTAGTGCTTTTTCATCTCGTTCAATGGAGCCTGTCATGCCGGGGCCGGGCCGGGGCGGCGCGGCGCTCAGGTCAGGTCACATCCCGGAGCGGCGCGGGGCGGCGCGGCGCCTGCCCGCCCTGCCTGCCTGCCTGAGCGGTGGTGCGCGCAGCGGCAGCGGACGCCACGGGACGCACGGGGCAGGATTGGAATCGGTTCGCTGGCTGCCGCCCCGCCCCGCCCCGCCCCGCCCCGCCCCGCCCCGCCCCGCCCCGCCCCGCCCCGCCCCGCCCCACCGCGCCCAGCCTGCAGCCTGGCACCACCCAGGGCCTGCTTCCTATTCGTCGTGAAAAATAGAGAAATATGCGTCCCAAACTGCCCTTTATTTCCCTTCCTGATATATTTTTTTTCTTTTTTGTATTTTCATCGCGCGCGCGTCACGGCACCGGCCCGGTCCGGAGCTCGGCCCGCGCCAGCGCGTTGACCGGAGTTAATTGAGGGGGGATGATGCACGGCCTACCCCGCCACGGGCCGTGAGTGTGTGTGTGTGTAGGGTGGGGGGTCGCTACCCGCCACGAGCCGCGTGTGTGTGTGTAAGGGGGTCGCTACCCCACCACGGGCCGTGAGTGAGTGTTTGTGTGTGTGTAGGGGGGTGGGGGGGTCGCTACCCCGCCACGGGCCGTGTGGGGTTGTACCCGCGTGTGTGTGTGTGTGTGGGGGGGGGGGGGTCCGCTACGCCGAACATTCTCCTAAGATACGGTGCTGCAGGGCTCACTGTGGCTTACAGTGAAATTCACTGTAAGGTCTTAACAGTGTGCGTTCGGCCACGCGGCCAGCCCGGTCGGTCCGTGGTCACCGTGGCTCACCGGTCAGCTGATCGCCACTACACCGGAAAACCGAAGGTGCTAAGCAACGCCTTTCCTGGGGCGCTAAAATCAAGTGCTAAGTTTAGTGCCTTTCCTGGGGCACTAAATCTTCTTAGTGCCTTTTAAAGGTAGGACTTAGCACCTTTGATTTTCCTGTGTAGCCGGCGTCGGTCGATGTAAGACGCCGATTTTGCAGCGCTGTGGTAGTGGATCGGGAGCAGTATGGATTATGTGTGAGGAGGCAGCACGCCTCGCAATGGTTGCATAAATAATAAACGCCGAGTTGAAAAAAAAATAATAGGTGTAGAAGAAAAACACCAACTGTGGCTGTTATTGTGCACTGAATGGCGCCAGTCCTCCGGATGGGGCGGGGTGGGGTGGGGTGGGGTTGTCGATAAATGAAATGCCAATCGACATCCGCGCAACTGGCATAACGAAGCGATGTGCGGGGCGGGACGGGGCGGGGTGAGGCGGGGCGGGGCGTGGCGGGAGGGGGGCACAGCATCTTGTAATTAGGTAAGTGCTCTGCTCGACTCGAATCGAGCAGCGCGCAGCTGTGAGGGCGAAAAGGAAAAAAAACCACTAGAGCGCTATGGAGGACACGCCATAACTACACTGTTATTTTGGGGTGCTTAGTGGTTGTACGCCTAGGCGTACTGATTTGAGTGGTATACGCCTTGGCGTATTGTGAGTAAACACCTTTGACGTACAATGACTGCACACCTTTCTCTATGCATGTTCTAAAGTAACAAATTAACTACCACTCAATCTAACTGTGCCAAAGGTGTACAATTTCTGCACGCCAAAAAGTGGGCGTACAATAACAGCGCACCTTTGGCACAGTTAGATTGAGTGTTAGTTGATTTGTTACTTTAGAACATGCATAGAGAAAGGTGTGCAGTCATTGTACGTCAAAGGTGTTTACTCACAATACGCCAAGGCGTACCACTCAAATCAGTACGCCTACACAGAGAAAAATTTTTGGTTGCTGTCATCGAATCTTTGATTACCACCATCAAACTGCTGTTCGATCCGTCTGAATCGTTGTGGGCATCAAACTTTCGATTGCTGTAATCGAAATTTCAGTTCCGGGAACTCAAATTTTGATGCCCCTGACGATTGACGGATCGAATAAAATTTGATGACTGCAACCAAATATTTTTCTCAGTGTAGGCGTACAACCACTAAGCACCCCAAAATAACAGTGTACACTCAGTTATGCGCGGTGGAAACGATAAACGATACCGTAACAGCGCGCCGCGCCGCGCCGCCCCGACGTCCGACGTCACTATGATGACATCCTTGAAGACATATGACGTTTTCATCGCGTTTGCCGGTCCCGTCGAGCCCGGCCCGGCCCGGCCCATGCGCGCAGAGATCGACGGCGTGTATAGCGGTCCTCGCGTGTCGCATAGCGGCCATGGCGCCGCGCTGCGGGGCGGGGCGGGGCGGGGCGGGGTGGGGCGGGGCGGGGCGGGGCGGGGCGGGGCGGGGCGGGCCGCGCACACCGCGACTTGGTCGTCGCGTATTCCGAACCGACCGCCCCCGCCGCGCTGCGGCCAGGCTCGGGTGGGCGGACTTTCAATCTCACCCGCAATCCCCGCCCCGCCCCGCCCCGCCCCGCCCCGGCTATAGGGGCTGCACGCGAGTCGCGGTGCGGTGGCGCTCGGGTGCATACACATCAAGTCGATATACCGCCCCGTCCTGCCCGCACCCCCCCTCCCCGCCCGCTAAACGAGGAAAAATGAAATTGCGATGAAGTGCCCGCCCCGCCCCGCCTCACGGAGCACGGGGATGAAAAAAAAATGAATGCAGGCGTGCACCACTGGCGTGTATTAAAGAATAATTATGGCAGGTAGATGAGCCGTGTGTGTCTCTCTCGCACAGGACCGCTTGCTTACGTCAGACCGGAGGTGCACACCCCACCCCGCCCCGCCCCATCCCGCCCCGCCCTGCCCCGCCCCGCCCCGCACTGGGGCCCAGGCTCTCTGCCGTCTACGTGCACCAGTTTCGACTTGCGGCTCTCTAAACTTTGTCAATTGTCAGGCGAAAACAGAAGCATAAGTCAAATACGCGAAAACGGGGAGAGTAAGTAGAGGGTGGGACGCCCGCGTAGAGGGGTGAGGGGTGGGCGTGTGGGCGTGCCGTGTGTGAGAGGGTGGGGCAGGGCGGGGCGGGGCGGGGCGGGGCGGGACGGGGCGGGCGGGGCGGGCGGGCGGGCGGGGCGTGGCGGGGCGGACACAGGCCAGGGCTAAAAGGGGCGATGTTTTTGCCTCAACTTACCTACCTATCAGGCGTATTGTGAAGGGGCTCGTGAAGGGGGAGGTACACCAAGGAGTCTCCTTACACTAAGGGGTCGTCCGACGCAGGGGCGGACTGGCCCGGGTGGGTAAACCGGAAAACCCGGGCGGGCCCCCCCCTTTCGGACCCCCTTCGGGGCCTTAGGTCCCCGGTCCTGGGCTGAGGCTCTGGGCCTCGGACTTGGGCCCTGCCCTGTGCCTCGGACCTGGCCCCTCCCTGGGTCTCGGACCTGGGCCCTGGCCCTCCTCGGCCCTAATTTTGCCGCATAGACATGACATGTCCTCATGTCCAATACGTTGCTGTACTCGTCCATTCCATCGCTCGCTGTGTGCAGCACGAATGCGCGGCGCGGCCGGCCGCCGGTCGCCTAGCCCATAGTCCATTTGGCATCTTGACGCGAATTTTCAGTGCAGGTCGCCCCTGGGGGGTAGGCAACCCACACGGCACGGGCCCCCCAGGAGATTTACCCGGTCAGGCTTTTGACCCCCCAGTCCGTCCCTGGTCCGACGTCGTCGTCGTCCATATACCACGTGACTTATTTGGGGGGGATAGCCTCACACTACGACTGTAGTCACGATAGGGGAGGAGGACACTGGCGCTAGATTCGTAAGGAGGCCTGCACTCTAACTGTATTTGTCAGGGGCGTAGCTACCGGGGGGGGGGGGGGGGGGCAAGGTGGGCGACCCTCCGGAGACCCTCGCTGGCTGGACACTTCGGGTGTCTCCGCCGTCTTCGGCGCAGCCTCGGCTCCGGCCACTTCAGGGACCGTCCGGAAGGATGTCTCCGCTGCTGACGGCAGCCTGCCCGTCGCCCGGGCCGGGACCGACCGAGACCGGGCGGCTACCCGGCGGGGCGAGACGGTCCCTCCGCCGTGCAGATCGGAAAACAGCCGAAAGCAGCCGAATAGAGCCGAAATGTCCAGCCAAAGGCTCTCTACCTGCTTCAGTTTTCACGATCATTTTATTGCACCCACTTCCAGTCTAGTACTACGTTGTCTGGTGGACGCGAGGCCTCGGCTCGTCCGAGCGGGCCGCGCAGTCGCGACGCAGCCCTCAGCCAGCGCAGCCCTCAGCCAGCGCAGCCCGCCGCGCCAGCCAGCCGACCAGAGATAACGCATTTCGGTAAGGTCATAAGCAAAGCTATTCCACTGATTAGCCACCCATATCCAATCTCCAGCAGATCAGAGCTTTCGGGGACGGGGTAAGGGTGGCCCCACCCTAGCGCGCGTCCGTCCTTGCTGGCCTGCCTTCTGATTCAGAAGATCGTTCTATCGTCCTGTCGTCCTTGTCACACCTGTGGCGGTGCCCTACGCTGGACGTGGCGGTGGCCCATGAGTGCGACAAGGATGGAAGTAGGAGAGCGATCCTCGGAATCAGTCGGCTGGCCGGGCTGGGCTGGACCCTGCTCCCCGGCTGGCCCGGGCAGGCAGGCACGGATGCAGGCACGCACGCACGCACGCTGAGTGTGGGACCACCATTAATAGGAAGTCACGTGACAGAGAAAGTTTATGGGTGCAGCCATCTTGTGCAGACAGAAGGCTTAGCTTCAGTGCTTAAGATGGTCTTATGCTACGTATTGTGCCTTATTGTTGCTCGGTATGTAAACAAGGGGTTTCATTCTTAAAATTACAGAAAGTCGTAAAAAAGATCTCACAATTTTAATATTTGACGCTGCTGGTCCGCGGGGTTATTCTAGTCAAGCAAATTGGCGTGCGAGGTGCCGCGCGGGCCAGGAACGGCGGGATAATCGATAGTTTGCACCGACCAATCAGAAATATGAAATTCCCGAACGTCAATGTCGTAAAAGCGGAAAGGGGGAACGGAATTTTTATCGCGTCGAAAAAACGAAATGAATAATCCAGCAGGCTCTCTAATATCACCGTCTTTGTTTTTACTTTCCAGTTTACCTCACATTTAAACCGCCTCGGAATGGACGCAACTGTAAAAACAGTGCAATGCCCGACGTGTCAGAAGACGTTGTCAAAACTCAGTTTAAGAAACCATATAAAAGTACACAGTGAAGAAAAGCAATACAAGTGCACTGTTTGTGAAGCGTCATTTAGTCAACTGTCGGCCCTTCGCCTGCATCTGAGGACACACACTGGGGAAAAGCCAAATGAGTGCACTGTTTGTCAAGCGTCTTTTTCTGAATCCTCGAAGCTTCGTTTGCATCTGAGGAGACGCACTGGAGAAAAGCCATATGAGTGGACTGTTTGTCAAGTGTCATTTAGTCAACTGTCGGCCCTTCGCTCGCATCTGAGGACAAACTCTGGAGAAAAGCCATACCAGTGCACTGTTTGTCAAGCGTTATTTTCTCGACCGTCGCACCTTCGCCGGCATCTGAGGAGACACACTGGAGAAAAGCCATACAAGTGTAATGTTTGTCAAGTGCCATTTAGTCAACTGTCGGCTCTTCGCTCGCATCTGAGGACACACACTGGAGAAAAGCCATACGAGTGCACTGTTTGTCACGTGCCATTTAGTCAACCGTCGCACCTTCGCCGGCATCTGAGGACACACACTGGAGAAAAGCCATACGAGTGCACTGTTTGTCAAGCGTCTTTTTCTGAATCGGCGAAGCTTCGTGTGCATCTGAGGACACACACTGGAGAAAAGCCATACAAGTGTACTGTCTGTGAAGCGTCTTTTTCTCAGTCGTCGAACCTTCGCTCGCATCTGAGGACACACACTGGAGAAAAGCCATACGAGTGCACTGTTTGTCAAGCGTTATTTTCTCGACCGTCGCACCTTCGCCGGCATCTGAGGACACACACTGGAGAAAAGCCATACGAGTGCACTGTTTGTCAAGCGTCTTTTTCGGTGCCGTCTACCCTTCGCCGGCATCTGAGGACACACACTGGAGAAAAGCCATACAAGTGCACTGTTTGTCAAGTGCCATTTAGTCAACTGTCGGCTCTTCGCGTGCATCTGAGGACACACACTGGAGAAAAGCCATACCAGTGCACTGTTTGTCAAGCGTCTTTTTCTGTATCGTCGCACCTTCGCCGGCATCTGAAGACACATACTGGTGAAAAGCCATACCAGTGCACTGTTTGTCAAGCGTCTTTTTCTGAATCGGCGAAGCTTCGTGTGCATCTGAGGACACACACTGGAGAAAAGCCATACAAGTGCACTGTTTGTCAAGCGTCTTTTTCTCAATCGTCGCTCCTTCGCCGGCATCTGAGGACACACACTAGGGAAAAGCTATAGAAGAATAGTGTGTGCCGTAATCAATTGTTGTGGTCTTGCACTTTACGCCGATATCCAAACCAGATAATCTGTCGGATGTCGTATTCGAGGATGCTGGCGAACTCTACCATGTTATTCTGTTCTTGTTTCTTAATAATCTCGAGAGATGTTTACTTTAGTTTATCTTGGTCGGTTATTCAGTGAAAGCTTGGTTCCCTTTCTTAAATGTATTGTTGATGTATACATGCCTTGTATTTCAACTTTAAAAAAAAAACATAAAACTTCGTTCTAGAGGTTGTGCACGTTTCTTAATGTAGAGATTGGAAGGTGCGAGTGGGGAAGGGATGAACTACGGGGGAGGGGGGAGGGGGGGGGCACGGGAAGGGGTCCGAAAATGGCCCAAAATAATTCACGTACTATAAAGACGACCCCTAGTACTAGCGCCTTGGGTTTTTCCTAAAAGGTTTTAAAAACCAAAGCAAGGTTGCTTGGTAATCTTTCTAGGGTTTCAGGGCCTTTTGGAAAAACCAAGACGCCCGTTTTACCGTCTTGCACAGACACTCGGTCCTTGACCCGGGGAGGACAAGAAGAACGAGGTGAAGAGGGTTACGTCCCAGGGGCGGTTTTAAGTCCGGATGACGGGAGGGGAGGGGCGTTGAGCTGTGGATTGCCTACTTACAGGGGTTTTGCACCTCAAATTGCCTATCTTTCAGGCGGCCTTTAAGGGCTGACGCGGGGGGGAATCGCCCCAGTACCCCCAAATCCGCCACTGTTACTTACTGTACGCGCGGCGGGAGAGACGACTGATTCAGAAGATCCCTCTCCTCACCTCCCTCTTTGTTGCTCTTGTGGCGGTGCCCTATGCAGGTCATGGCAGTACCATATGAGTGCGACAAGGACGGAGGTACAGTACGAGAGCGATCCTCTGAATCAGTCGGCAGTCAGGCCCGGGGGGGGGGGGGGGAGATCACTGTAAGTTTCTTGCTAAGTACTGCTCTTCGTATCGTACTACAAAAGTAGGCAACATTGTAAGTAGCCCAAACACAGTTGAGTAAAGCGCGGCAGAGCAGCGCGGGTGGAGTCGGATTACCCAGTACAGTCAAACAACTCTGAATTTTAGTGTACAAATTGTCGTGAATATTTGTGAGTTTTCCTGAATTTTTCTGTTTTTTTTTTTTATTTTTGTTGAATTTTCGCGCTATTTTTTTTCCTGAATTTCTCTTAATTTTTTTTGTGAAATTTTGTGAATTTTTCTGTTCCTGATTTTTTTTAAATAACGCCGACCACTGAGCCCGTCAAACAGACCAGAGTTCCGTGCAAGGCCGCCCTGCCCTGCCCTGCCCTGCCCTGTGCTGCCCTGCCCTCCTGTGGCCGCGAGGCATGCCCCTTTGCAGAGACGGCGATAGCCGTCATAAACTCGACTCGTGGATTATCCCGAGTTGTCGGGCGGGGCAGCGTCCGCGTCAATGTCACAGGTCCCCGGTCTCTGCTCTGCACTAATAAAAACTTAAGGTAATTTTCACTGTAAGCTACGGCGAATCCTGCAGCACCGTAGATTACGGTGAAAATTCACCGTAAGCTATGGTGCTTCAAGGGTTATTCACCCAGCTTACAGTGAAAATCACCGTAAGCTTTTCAGAATGTGCGTGAAACGAGGGGGGGGGGGGGCATTACGGCGACATGTCATCCGTCATGTCCGATGCCACGCTATGGGCAGGGCTCGGTAACTTAACATAACGGACATCGGTAGTTCGGTATATTTTGTAACTAAGACGTATGACAAAGTTGTGCGGGCGAGACATTCGCGATTAAGAAAACGTTATGAGGTGGTTTTTAACTTTAACTTAGGGAACCCTGGCCCTGAGACCTGCCGCCAGGCCACCAGGGTCCGGCGCGCGCCGTCCGGAGCGGAGACAGCCCCCGCTCGCAGGAAGACAAATTCCCTCCACAGGGAAATCCTTGTGGCCACTCCCTCCCCACTACTGGCGCGGGCCGGGCGGGGGCGGGGCGGGGGCGGGCCGTGCGTCAGGGGAAGTCCTTCCCCTCAAATTGAGAAAGGGTCGTTGACGGTCGGTGATTAGCCTGGGGGTGGATGTGAATGGAGAGAGCACTCTCGCCAAGCGGGGCGGTGCGGGGGCGGTGCGGGGGCGGTGCGGGGGCGGTGCGGGGCGGGGCGTGTTACCGCTTAGTGGCAATAGCGGGATTTACGTTTTCTCGTTTAGACTTTATGGTTTTGATTGTTACGGTCTCTTCATGTCTTCTGGCCTTTTATATGTCCGGTGTGTAATTCCTGAACACCTTTAGGTACTATACACTTCGTGTACTGAGCGCTACAACTAAGCACACGTACATCGACAAAAAAGTCGACTTCGATTTTCGGGCCATTTGTTGTCGATTCGATAATGAAAATCGACGTTAAAAATCGTTTATGAATAGACGGCGAATCGATGGATCATTCCTGCCTGACTGGACCTTGGTCGCGATGGTCACTTAAAGATTTTTTTCCACACTTTTACAAAATTACTGACACAGATGGATGGAAATAAGAACAAAAAATGGTCAAGTTTTAAAACTTTAATCTCATAAAAAAATGATTCAGATTTTTTCACAAGAACTCAAAACAAATTCCCTCCAGTACACAATAAAACGACTCATAGAAGACCATTCAATTTAGTGGAAACTTTCTATTCTACTTGCCGTCTATTTACAAGAGGAAAATATAAAGAGGGAGATTTCATATAGATAAAATCTGAAGTCTCAAAAATGCTCTTTTACATTTAAGCAAAGAACACTGGTGGACAACTCACAAGATCAGGTTCAAGATTCTTACAGAAAAAGGTCCTGGAGAAATTATGCATTTTTAAAAATCTCCCTCCTTTAGGTGCAAATATGAAATTTTCAGATATCCTTCCCGAGCCCATCTCCCACAGCACATGAAGTCAATAAAGGGGATGTTTTACCCCATAAATCAAGCCTATAGCATGGCTTTGTTATGGCCATGTCATACTTGATACTAAGACCTTTTACGAAACTGATTAACAGCAAATGCACAAGATAGCACACCTAAATGCCACAATCAAACACAAAGTATGATATTGCAACAGAACAGTCATTTACAGACTTACTGAGGTAATATTCTCCAGCCTTTATTTAAATGTTTTGCTAGTAAGCAATTGTGTTACTAGAAACCCACTTCAGAACTGAGTTCTCAAGGTACAAAGTAGTCAGAAGAAAAAATTTCCAATGGTAAAAATAAATGTGGGTCAAGTGGAATAAGATCAAAATAATAATACAATAGCTGTCAGTAAACAGAAAAATACAATAAGCTCAATAAGCCGTTTCATACTTATCCTCTATCATATAAACAACAATAAAAAATAAATGATTAACCTCCTGGCTATCCCAAAGCCATACTAAACATATGGAAAAAAAAAACATACAATAGAAAATTTGAATTCACAGTAATAAATAAATAGAGGTGAAGCAGCTGAAACAACCCAGAAAGAAAAAAAAAGGGGGGGTTCAAAAGGTCCAAATAATTACTTTTTATCACCTTAAGAAGGTGGGAAAAACAAAGACATGCTCACTTCACCTTACACAACATATTGTCTGTTATATGGAAGGTTGAACACTGGAACTGGGACATATTAGTTGTGTATGGTGAAATAAGCTAGTATTGATTAAAAACTTTAACAAACTTGTGGGGGTAATACAGGAGATGAGATATTTTCAAAGAGATATGAGAGAGAGAGAACAAAGCACAAGTACTTAAAATGTGTACACTCTGCATTGATCAACTTCCACTCCTTAACATTTGTGTTGAAAAAATGGGAAAGAAATCTGAAAACAAACTTAATGCACCACCAAATTCTCAAAAAGACATAAGGTTGATGCACTTAAAAGAAATGATCACAACCACAAACATGTCTGAAGTGTGCTCTAGAAAAGAACAAATGAGAGCTTAAAAACCAACCACACCAAATCGTCCATTAAAAAAGAAGAAACTCTGTATTTGGAAATGACTAAGCATTGGAGTTTGTAACAGAAACCTCTTGATAATAAATAAAGAGCTTAAGATGTCTACTCTTCGACCAAAATTACAGTTCCCGCAGTTTTGATACAACTTTTTACATAAATTTAAAAATTTAATTTAATTTTTCCTCCTTTTTTCATGAATAAAGCACACGTCTGCATTCCTCAGCATGACTAGCACAAATGAACAGCATATACTTCGGTTGTGCAAAGCCCAAATGTGCTAACAATGTCACAAACTAACAATTGCTCTTAAAAATTCCATGGTACTATGAAGCAGTCTTGTAAGAAGTCCCAAGAAAACAAATTGGTTTGGGGACAGGAAAGCAAAAACACAATAATATCTGATAGGTAAGAGGTCAAGTCATGGGGGACATAGTGAAATAAAGAACAGGAGCAAGTATTGTTGAATATGATAATGAGAACAATGATTATAGACAAATACTCCTTCAGAGAGACAAATTATTTCTTGCCTCTGAACCAGTGCAAGATAAGCACCATGATACACTTGCAATGTCACAAATTTATTCCTTTAGTGTCAACTTTGCTTTCCTTTAACGATAATATATTTACTGCAATTGTAGTCATATTTTTTTATATTTTTTTTTATTGTATGGAATTTAACTTTCAATCTGATAGATTGAGGAGTTTGTTCTACTTTTAAAGGTCCCAAGAACAGACATACGACATACATAATATTGTAACCCAATAAGGAATAAATTTCCCCAAACTAGATCTAAGAATCTAAAAGACACACAGGAAAAAGAAGACTACACAAAATTAATTGTGATGTGCCTTTCAAATCAGAAATTTCAGCAAACAAAAGTGTCTATCCACGACAGTCTAAAATACCAACTCCTGACTTTGACAAAAGAACTGTCAATCTGATGGATGCATAGTTGAGAGTTCTCAAATCCAGTCTCAGTACCATATCAAAAAGATCTATAGCAAGGCAGAAAGTTGAGCTTACCTCTTCAACAAATCAGAAAAAAGAAAAAAACACACCAGCTACGAAGTTGGCAAGAGTTTAAATTAATTCAGGAATTTACAGTTAGCCCATCAACAAACTAGGAATTATTGGTAGACTTACCAGAAAGATATAGTGGAATTCCACAAATTCCAACAGATTCTTTTCTAATGATTTGTTAGTACATGTAGTAGTACGCTGACCACTAACAACATGCAGAATGAAAACCGACAAGTCAAACAATAAGAGAAAAGGTACTGCTCTGATAAACTACCTTTAGGAAAGTTGTAATTTTCCAAGGGAAACAGTAAGTTATTAACATGCAGCTTATGTTTAAAATTCATGACTGAACAAATATGTAAAAAGTCACAAGAATAAGTAACTATCTTTGACAATGACTGACTATGAGAGATACTGTCTGGCACTTAGCAGATTTATCTGCTTCTGAACCAGCTTTGTCATAAAGCAGTTTGATCATTTCAGGCATATAAAACAATGGGCAAGGAGAATCCTGACACATCAAATCCCATTCCTAAAAAAACAGTAAGCACATGTTGCTCAGAAATTTGTCAAGATAATTTACATGTTTTGTATAAAATCTACTTACTCTTTTTTTGTGGTACTATTCTATTAACACATGCACCAGGACAAATTCTTTGTCTGTGCACTAGCTTATTTACAAACTCGCAAAGTTTCAGCCCAACTATCTTTTTCAATAAATAGTGGTAATTCAACTAAATATTCAAGAGCAATCAAAACTTTGTACAAAGTAAGGATGAAATGTATAAAAGAAAAACCTTGACTATCTGTTGGCTTTGTATAAATTACCAACTGTAAATAAAACATTTTTTTTTCCCATTATTCTTTTTTTAAGAGGAGTTCACTAAGGCTGGAAGGTAATGTCCTCCTCGGTAAATCACAGGCTCTCTGAAGAGACCAAACTTTCATTCACGAGCAACATTAAAGTCTGGGCCTACAATATTTGCAAAGTTTATGTAAGACAACATTTACTACCAATGGAAGAAATACAGGATTACAAATAATTCTGTATTTACTCACGGGGGCTTTTTGAACAGAGCTGCCTCCATCTTCTCCTTTGGTCATGTACATATGAATCCCTCGTGTAATACACTGGAAGCATCCTGCTGACAAAAAGCAAAAAAAAATATTATTTCAGTAGGGTTGTGAAGTGTATGTCCCCAGCTCACAATGTACATGCTGTGCTATGGACAATGTTTCAATAGTTTCAACCAACTCAACAGAGCCTATTCACTTCATAAATTTAAGATTTTCAACTTTAAAACCAATCTTATTGCGTTAATAAATAGCAACACAGTTTACACAGCAATAAATATTGGGAAAAATATGTTAAATTTTCAATGATAAGAGCACAAAATTGACGCCCAACAATCAATATTTAGCAACAGTATTATGGTCTCAGCTAAGTTCCTCAAGACAAAATATTGCCATCTGTGTTTTCTGCACACGCATACTCAAAATTATTCTTCTCCAAATCGGCAATGTTAGTTAAACCTCCCACATGACCAGTCAACACATCTTTTAACTTTAAGTTGATTAATGGAGACATTTCTTTATTTCAAAGGTATTATAATCCATAGTTACGACTGATGGAGGGACAGTTTATTATTATCACTCTTTGGAAAGAATGAAGCCCAAAAATAACTCAGAGGAACATTTTTATTACTGTTAAAATCTCAGGAAGAGGCTATTAGATAAAAAGACATTGCCATAGGTAAAATATAAGATTTTAAAGGTACCAAGTGTCACACAGTAAAGTAATGGAATAACCACACCATTTGAGATTACAGGTACCACAATTTATTGTGAAGTAAATCACTAACTTTATGTCTTAATATCATACATCACATGAACAAACATTGGTCTAGGCAAACATAAACCATTACACACACCGGGGAAAAAAAGGGAAAGAAAAAAAAACCCTTGGAAGAAGGAAAAAAAAAAAAAAAAAAAAAAAGGAAAATAATGGAACAGCCGCTTAAAAATGAGAATATTGTTGCAGCAAGACTAATACGAGGGAAGGGAGGCCAGGAGTAATGGATAGGAAAGATTAATGTTTAAAATGAACCAGGGCACTAGACCTCCTGCTCACTAGCAACAAGCATGTATGCCCAATACATACAATGTACAAAATTGATTTTCAACAGCAAAGATATTACATGTCAATTACTTGCAATGCTGAAACTACTGAAAATTTCTTAAACAAAATAGTCAGTGCTACAGTTCAATGGCTTTATCATAGTTTACATGGATGGAATGTAATCAAAAAATAGTCTGATTGGACAAATAGAAAAAAAGAAGAAAAAAGAGGAAATAAATAAATAGATAAAATAACATAGAGCAGAGCACTTCTTGCCAAAGGACAACTTTACAAACATCAAACCCAAGTTATATTGGTCATCGTTAACAGCACACTAACAGCGGACACAAGTTCAAAGGACAGTACCAAAAACTGAGTCCAGTCTTCAAGTCAAAATGAAAGATCTGATAAAAAGGAATGAATAGTTGTAAGTCTTATATCCATCACCAAGAAATAATAAATATGATAGCACCAGCAAGATTTTTAGGGATACTTAATGCATGCATTACAAGTCCTAAATCTTGAGATTCATAAAAAGTCTGTATAAAGAAAGGAAAAAAAACACGTGGCAGAGGCACACAAAATTTGTACAAAGCCGTATTTTAAGTCTAGAAAATATATACAAAAGATCCAAGACTTTCTACTCCTTGTAAATACAGGAATCCAAACTCACAAGGGGGAAAAAATGACATAAATGAGATCACTCTAGACTAAGATTTGCGATGGAATACACAAAACTTTTTCGTCTGAACAATTTTAAGACTACTTTATCAAATAAGATCGCTTAACTTCAGTTGAGGACTGAGAAAGATATTGTGCAACAGTACAACTTAGTATAGGTATTGGCACAAAAACCAGAATATCTTATTTACATTGTAATGTTATTAGTTCAATTAAAATTTTGTAAGCACAGAACAGCAATCACAGTTTAGGTATTACTATTTAAGTAAACTTATATATGTACTGTTGCATTCAAAACATGCAGTACAAGCAGGTAGTCAGTAATACCAACTTCTTTGTTGAGAAGCTAAAAACACTGCTCACTGGAAAAGCTCAATTGAAAATGGAAGAATCATAAAACATGAGATCTTTAATAGCATCACGTTGTGACAGGGATGACTAGAAAAATTATGTTATCAAATTGGAAACAAAAACCTTTGCTAATGTAAAAGTTGTGGGAGAAACTTGACGCATATTCTTAAGATGACGAAAGTATGATTATGTAAACACTTATGGTCAAAAGTTACATGATACAATCAATGGTGTTATGAAAAGATCTATTAGTCAAGTTGTCAAGATTAGGTAGAAATGTCGGCCAGTCAAACATCGAAAGTATGAATTACATACTGAGGGAATTTTGAAGCAGTGACATGTTCCACATCTAATTTAAGATTGTTACCTCTTTTTGACAGTACAAAAAAAAAGGGGGGGAAATGGAAAGAAAAAAAGAGGGGGGATAGGAAGAAGCAAGAAGTGTGTCTTCTTTGTTGCTAAAGATAAGGCAAGATTGAACTTTAACTTTGAGTTGTTTGAAGTGAAAATTTCCATGAGTTGGCAAGACAATAGAAAACCTCAATTTACACACATTGATTAAGACATAGTCGCTCAGTAGTCACGGCTATGACATGGCATACCTCCTTAGTTAAAGCTGCACTATTGCTGGCTCCTACCAGTTGAGACCCTGCTGACTCTGTATTTTTATGAGCTTCTCCTATAGATACACTGGGATTTGATGATTCATCCAAGGAAAATGATGTTGAATTAGAATCTTCTCCACCTGGGACTATGGACTGATTGGGAGATTCATCCCCCTGGGAACAACATAATATTTTTTTTTTTTTTTGGTCACAGAAGCACAAAACTAATAATAAAATGAAAAGAACAATATTTTTTCTTTCTCTTACCTGGCCACTTGATTCATCACCCATTTTTGCTTTCTTGTAATATCCATCACATGCATTCTCAGAGATGCGCTTCTTATTAGAAGCACCATTATTGGCAGTGCTTGACCTATTTGAATCACCTGTTGGTGACATCTTGGGAGTAGTAGTGCCATTCCTTGGAGTTTGGGGAGGGTTTGAGTTTGATGTGCTTGTCTTGAAAGTGATGGAAAAGAAACTGGTGAGAATCATAATTTACCAAGTGAATACATAAAAAGGTAAGAAAACATACCTTGCGCTCTCGTTTTAAGAGATTGGGCGGAACGTAACTCTGCAGTTGTTTCCTAAAACCGTTAAGGGAACATTAATAAGATGAAATAGATTAATCATAGGGACCCTGATTATGATCCTACCTTTTCACATAGCGTGCCTCAATTTTCATTCCATCTTTCATCATCTTAATTTGAAGAGCTTGTCTATGAACTGGAAATTAGTAACAATACTCATTTTAGCAACACGGCAACCCTGCATGTGACAATCATAATATGCAAACATTTTACTTACCAGTCTCAGTGAAAGACTGGATATCATAAGTGAGATCTACATTTAAGTGCTCAGTCTTAGCAAATACAAGGCCAATAAACCACATGGAGCCCAAGCCTTCCCCTTTCCCTGGCTTTGATGATGGATTTGGGGTGCTGGGAGGATTTGCACTTCCAGAACCTGACACACCAGAAGTTGGAGGGGTATCATTAACCAGATTAGTTTCTAATGGCTTTTCAGTGGGGTTTTCAGAGGATTTTTCGGATGTTTTTTCAGAGGACGTATGTGGAGGAGCTTGTAAAGGTGTATCCAAACTAGGTGTGTCGGACGGACTTGGAGTAGCTGGCTGGTTGCTAGATACTTGATCATTGCTTTCAAAGAGTGGAAAACACTCTGGGTTAACATGAGCCAACTTGATATGCTGATTGCGTTCCAAGTTCCCAATTAGATGACGAACTTTGGACTCTACAAGACCACACCACTCAAGTTGATCTTCAGGAGTGGCAGCACTAGCCAGCAAGATTATGTAGTGCCTTCAAATAAAAAAAGAAAACATAAGTACAATACAATGATTTATACATGACATTTAGAGGGTATGACCTTGGGGATCAACTCACTTATACTTTTGAAAGAAATTAGGAGGTTCAAACAACTTATGCCAAGTTGCACGACCATGCACCATGATATCATCAGTGATGGCCAGCCCTTGCTGAAACTCTTCTTCCATAATTGTTCTTGTGGACATTGAAACGTTAAATGTAGAATTTTGTTGAGGATAGGCAGGGGTAATGATAGGCATCAGATGATATCTGTCAGAAATATTTACCTACCAAAAGGAAGACAGAAAATTAGATTAGATTAATAAACATATTAAGCTACCACTGGAAAGAGGTTTATCCAATAAAAATAAATGACTCACTCTTGGATCCCAAACAGGAAAACCCAGATTGACATCATCCAATTGCTTGAGAAGCACAGGTTGAGGCCATTTCCACTTGGAAAATACCAAAAAGAACTTATGAACTAAAGTAGCTGCTACAGCATTAGGATATAACTGGCATGTCCGTGCAACAAGCATGGCCCATGAGACACCACCAAGATAACCTAAAGCATTGCTATAAATTCCATGTTCTGAAAGAGAAAAGGGCAATAAAACAAAACATTCTAATTTTTTAACCATTGAAAAATGGGTAAGATACCTACTTTTGGCCCATAACTTAATGGCTCTTAATGCTAATCTGAAATTTTCTACATTAGGAACAAGACGAAGGATTTCATCAGTCACTCTACATCCATTAAGACTTCTCACACATTTCTGATCCAAATTTTTGAGGAGCAGGTCATCTTTGAGGTCCTACAAAACAGGAGTTAATTGATTAATTAATTCTCAAAATACGTACCAACTAAAATAGTTCATAAGATGGGTTATGTACCATAGTATCAGGGATTTCTTTCAGTGCTAGCCTTGCAAAGAGCATATCAATTTCTATTCCATCAAAGTTCATTTTAATTACAGGAACAAATGCTTCAGGAACAGCCTAAGAAAACAATTTAAAAGAAAACAATAAAAACTATGAAGATTTTAAACTTGCAAAAACACAACGTTAGCAAAGAAAACTTACTCTGAGATCTGTGACCTCTTCTTGCTCTTTTAATTTGTCAAAGAATGTTGTGAAATAATCTGACCGATCTACATGCCTAGGCGCAACACAGAGTGCGTCAATATCAGCACCTTTATGGTGCACACCCAAACGATAAGATCCAAAAGTGTAAATTTTGCCACCAACTTGATCTGCTACATTAGGAGGCATATTACGATTAATACTTGTCTCACGGATCCATTCTTTAACTAAATTATTTAATTTGCTTAGAATTTCCATCCTGGAAAAGATTTTTAACATACTTTTATTTACACGGGTTCAAAGGCTAGCACAATTTAATGCAAGACATAACCAACCTGTGATTTAATTCTTCTTCTGACACTGACATATTATATTGTTCTAAGGTTTCAACCAGTTCTTCTGTTCGCAAATGATCAATCTGCTTGGGACCAGCTAGAGTAATGGCTGAGGTCATGCCCAATGTGCGCTGCTGTTGCGCCATACTTTGTTGAGGAGACCACATTTTTAAGAAAGAATGCTTTACACCTATCAAAAGGAAAAAGTATGTGTGAACAAAGATTTTAAAAATTTGATTGTCTATCTGATCATAGTATGTATTATGAAAATAAAATACCTTCAATAAGCTATAAGAGGATGACAAGACATAACATCAATTCTAGCAGAAAGGGATTGAAAATGCCCTATCTCATTGTATAGGTTTTCAGTACCATAAGGTCCATCTGAAAGACAGAGTAATAATTTGTATTATTCATTTAAGATTTCGCTGATTAGATCAAAAGATAGATGTGCACTTTCATGATAATTTTACTAGATTCACAGGAAAATTTTGAAGAGAAAAGTGCCATTTTTTTTCTAAAGCTTTCCAAATTAAAAGCATAATGTGGCTGTCAAGAGTGTAAGATAGAATAACATAACATACATTAAAAAATAAGTTTTACTCTTGAAAATAAAAAAATACATTCCTGAAGTAAAGCAGAACAGTGAAAATATTGTGATTATTATATACCTTTGTTTGCACCCAACAATAAACAGTAAAACCCCAAAATCTCAGTTCTTCAAGGTGTGCATTATGCATGTTTTATAAACTAACTTCAGTATGAGTAAAATAGTGAAAGCATAAGGTGGTAAATAATATAATTAAAATCTCAACAGCAGGGTTTATTGGTCAAAAGAAAGTGTTTCCAAACCAGTGATAACATTGCTGTAGGGTAGCAAGATGAAAATCATGCAAGATAATGTACAACATCAAAAAGCAACTACTATTCCTGGCTTGCCCCTGATTTAGTCCATACTTGCGACAGAGAAATCATATGGTCTTCGACACTTCTTTGGCCAAAATCTAACGTGCATGCCATCAAACTCAAAAATGACATTCAAGTTTACTTACAAGCAACCTGGTAGAAGTAAACTTTCAATAGTAAGCTGAGTGAATTTGTTTTGCCCTGTTTGAGGAATTACTCCTTTAATGTCTGACAATACTAGGTTCAACTATGTAAGTAAAAACTTGTATGATCCACACAAGATTACAGATTAGCTTCACGCACAATCTTCTTTAATTGCTCAATGTTAGAGGAAAGCTTATGTATGGCAACTTCAAGTTCATGTTGTCTCTTTTCAATTTTCTTCAACTTTTCAGCATTGTTCTCCATACTTTTAAGAAGTGCTTCCCCTTTGATTAAATGTTTTTTCACGTCAGGCTTTGCAACAATATCTACACAAGGGACACATTGCATCGCAACCAATCAAAGGTCCTCCATGCTGGTGCTCACTTGCACAAATAGGAGTCCTGCTAGGCAAAGAATTGGATGTCACAACAGACAGCACACCTAACATTTTCAATGTTTTCTGATGTTTCAAAACAAGAAACCAGATTTTAGGAAATCTTGCCACATTGAAGCTAACACAAAAATTTAAAAAATTAAGTAAGAGGAAAATTTTATACCAGTATTTTTTTAAGAACTTGATGCGAGGACCTATATAAAATATATCATTGACGATGCCTGAACTGGGATGAGTATGGTAATGCTACACAACTCCACACACTAAGCCTTGGGAATCACCAAACTGGGTGAATCACAATGTTCAGCAATTATAATGTAATAAAACCTGATTTCTTTTACAATGCATCCAGACAAATATTGGAAACCATAACAGGCAAGCTGTCATCGAGAACGGCACGGGCAGTGAGGGGCTCTGGATCCTTTAACTACCAGTAATATCACATCGTCTGAGGTGAAGGATGTGAAAGGTAAAGAATGTTAACGAAATCCTGTTCGAAATACTCACAATAGAAACTTTCCTTAGCTTCAAAATTAGTGCGATAAAGGCAAATTACACAATACCGCCCCTGGCTTGGCGATTGTACAGGCTGAAGCCGATTTTTGTTTACGGTTGGCTTCCACTCACGTTTCACAATCCAGCTATAGAGAATGTGATGCACTTTTCCGCGGGCATAACACAAATGGAGAAGCAGGTTGATCTGGTTGCTGGAAGTTAAATGAATTAAATGATTTTGGTCCCTGACGCACTCACTAACATACAAAAGAGATTCACAATGCCAATATCCAATATGGCGTCCGTAGATCAACTAGGTGAACACAACAGCCATGCTATATACCGATGTTCGAAATTTCCTACTTGCAACAAAATATGAGGATAAGAGAGGATCCCTGGGTTCCTGTGGAAACATTGATCTTTGAGTGACTAATCAATTCGATTGGAAAAAGATATCAAGTGCAGATATATTTGGCGATTCACGTAAATATTTTTTTGTTGATGTTGGCCCTATTGTAGGTTCACTGCCTTTTTAAATGACAGAAAACTAAGACAAGACCATTGACTTCGGTGTTTACTTATTTATCTTCTTAATAGGAAATGATACAGTTATTGTTAGTTTTTGGTGAACCCACATGTCAGAAGAGAATACCTGGAGTGTGCGTTACATTTTATGATTGTATAAAAAACAACAGAAAAAAACAGCTGGTTTTGTCATCTGACTCTCCAAGCTGACACTATTTTATATTGTTTTGTGACTGTAGACGGAAGCTTCAGCTTATCTGAGACCTCACATTTCAGAAAAAATACCTGTCGTTTCTTCGCCAGTCTCACTTGGGAGCCGTATTTGAGAATCAATTCTTTTCTGTGTGTCTCTTCCTTTGCTTGAAATCCATTGACACTCAATATTTGTCATAAACTGGCGCCAGTAACGCCCCCACCGGCGCGGCGCCTGAAGCAAGTATTCCGGCCTAAATGAGTCTAAATATCCCGTTTTTCGTCATTGTCTTTAGATCTTTTACTGTCACATGCTTCGCAGATACATACTTTTTTTTTGCTGTACATTTTATTTAAAGTGCACTTTATTCAATGTTTGGAAAAACTAATAGTGTACTTTACTGATTGTTAATCTTAGATTTTTGCCTTTTTTTAACAGATAATCACTTTCGTTTGACAAGTTTGTCATTTTATAAGCAATGCCTGCTTGGGAATATTTCTTTAACTTGACCCTTTTAATATGGTTTATGGTACAACCCATCTCTTCAATACTTTATCCATATGAGTCAGAAACAAGAGAAGTCAAATCTCTTGACGGACTGTGGGAATTTTGCACTACCCCTGCCAACAATGCTCCCGATGTGGGTTTCTCTGAAAAGTGGTATGCAGATCATGACAAAATGGTAATATTAAATACCTGTAACAATCCTACATTTATAAATTTATTTTGTAACTGTGGCATCTCAATGTTTATGATGTATTTCTTAATAATAACTGAGAGTTATTATCTGTATGCATTTCATGTCAGAATGATCAACATTGCCAGTTGATGCCAGTGCCAGCAAGCTACAATGATATACCAACAGATTCATCAATAAGAGACTTTGTGGGTTGGGCCTGGTACAGAAAAGTTCATTTTGTTCCAAAAAGGTGGTCAGATGACTTGAAAATATACATCAGATTTGGAAGTGTGCATTATTATGCTGTTGTGGTAAGTGGGAACCAAAGCTATTGACAAATCAGCATCAATGAAAATTAATTGTTGATTTTCTGTAACCAGTGGATGAATGGCCAACAAGTTGGTGAGCATGTTGGTGGACATCTTCCTTTTCAACTGGAGGTGTCATCTGTATTGCGATATGGCGCCTCTAATATTCTGACTGTTGCCGTGAATAATACCCTCACCAACATTACTCTTCCCCAAATGCAAATACATCATCCAAATGACACATCCCGGTAGGCTTTGATTTTTATTGGTGAAATCATTTTCTTCATCACCACTGGTTACAATTTTTAAATTATGCCATTTGCTCTTTCAGTTATCCTCAAGGGTACATTACATACTCTCAAAAATTTGATTTTTTCAACTATGCAGGAATACATCGACCTGTTTATCTTCTAGCTCTGCCTGCTGTTCACATAGAAGATATAAATTTGATTACTGATGTACAATATGAAAGAAATGGTGAGTATCCCCTCGATCCCCTCGATCTTTGTTTCCATAAGTTCAAAAACTACATTAAATATCAATTAATTTCATTTTTTTCTTCTTCTTTTCTTATATTAAGGCCAAAGTACAACAACAATTGGAAATATTCAATTTATGGTGGCACACTCATATCAGGGTTCAGAAGGTGATGTCATGTGTGATGTGTCTATAATCACTCAAGGAGGAGGCGAAGTATATCGGTCAATAACTACATGTTCTTCCACTGTTACAATTAGAAGTGCAAAATTGTGGTGGCCAAGATTTGCCCATGCTAAACCAGGATATCTTTACACTTTTGAGGTAACCTTATTGAACAAAACATGCTTGTTATTTATTAATAAATACCCTCTAAATTATTTCTTCGCAAATATTCATTAAAATATTTTTTTACAGGTTTCCTTATTGATTCAAGGCAAGGCTGTGGATGTTTACAGGCTTCCATTTGGAATTCGTTCAGTGTCATGGGACAGATCCTCCTTGAAAATTAACAATAAACCTGTTTATCTCAGAGGTTTTGGAATGCATGAAGATTCAAATGTAAGTTTTAATTTTATTCTGTTACATGATTTTATTCTTACTTAATTAAAACAAATAAAATCTATCTATCAGCTCAGAGGTAAAGGTTTGGACTTAGTTCACACTATAAGAGACTTTGAACTAATCAGATGGCTTGGAGCCAATGCATTAAGAACATCACATTACCCCTATTCAGAAGAGATTATGAATATGGCAGATAAGTTTGGCATTCTTGTGATTGCTGAAAGTCCAGCCTGTACTATTGAGTAAGTTCCCTCTCTAGCACTTTCTCTAATTAACAAGGACCTCAAAGAGTAATTTGTTCTTTTTTAGCTCATTTGGAAATGAAATTCTATCCCACCACAAGAGAGTTCTGAATGAGTTAATATCAAGAGACAAAAACCATCCAAGTGTAATAGCATGGTCAATTGCAAATGAACCATATTCTGATCACCCAGCAGCAAGTAATTATTTCAGGCAAGTTTTGTGCTTAAGTGCCTTGTAAGTGTTTGTAGCTCTTTAAAAGTACAAATTAATTTATCTAATCTATGCTCTACAGAACCCTGGCCAATCTTATTCGTTCACGAGATACATCAAGGGCTGTCACTTTTGTTACCAGTCGACACTGGGACACTGATAAGGCTGTTAGTGCATTACTTATTATTATAAATTATTCTTTTCTTTAAAACATTAATCCTTGGAAATTACATCATCAGGTTCAGCACATGGATATCATCTGTGTGAATCGATATGCAGCCTGGTATTCAGATTCAGGTTTACTTTCCCTAATTGAAAGACAAACCACTGAAGAATTAAAAGCATGGCATGACAAATGGAAGCGACCCATTATCATGTCAGAATATGGAGCTGGGTCTTTATCTGGGTTCCACATGGTATTAATCACAAACACCACATAATTTCCAATAGAATAAGCTTTATTTTGATCTCCAATCTTTTAAGTTTTTATGTTTTAGCTTCCTGCTGCCATGTGGACTGAAGACTATCAGATCATAACTTTTCTAAAACACTTCCCTGCCTTTGACTATCTTCGCTCACAAGGCTTAGTTGCAGGTGAAATGATTTGGAACTTTGCTGATTTTGCAACTCCTCAAGGTATTTCTACTTGTATCGGCAGTATTCTTCAATGCGTGTGAAGGATGACTCCCTGCTCACCCTTCCGATGTTTGTATTACAGAATATATTCGTCCGGGAGGTTGCATGAAGGGACTCATGACTCGGGACCGTCAACCAAAAGCAGCTGCACATCTCGCCCGGTGGCGATATTGGAAGTTAGCTGAGAATATAAGTGGATTTGAGTTACCTCATGATTTGCTCTATTCATAAACCCAGAGTTTACGTATTGTAGTCATTTTAATATTTGTAAATGCTACTAATAACTTAGTACAGTTTATTAGTTCAATTTGAATTTTATGACAGGTGAATGTAAGCTCTTTTAAATGATCATTTAATATTATTATTACTTTGGATAAAACGTAGTCTAAATTAGATTATGGTAAAAGTGAGCTCATATCAGCCAAGGGCTCTATAATAAACATGTGAAGTTTCTCAACTTACTAAATTACACAATTTCTTTGTTCAACTTTAAAACCTATTGTCAGCATTTAATTATCTGCCATTGACTTGTAAAACAATTCTTTTTGGAAAGAAAAGACCAATAAACAAGCATACATGTGATAAACATCTTTGGCTTAAAATAAGACAAACATTAACAAAGTATATCTATCTAACCAAATGGACGCTACAAAGCCATCAAATATTGAAATCATCACAAGTTTACTTAACACTTACTTTATTCCTTTCTTGAAAACACACAACAAGTGAGGCTATAAATTATTGATAGGCCCGGATTCTAATCAATATAAAAACTAGAAAAGAACTTTGATTTTTACCAAGAGAACCTTTTTCTCTCTGGACCAGAAACAAGCTTATTATACAACTTAAGAAGCAATATGAGAGGAAAGCTATAAAATGGTAACTACAATAAAGAGTATTTATTTATTTGAGTAAAACAGAAGAATTCTTCCTGCAGGTACTAATGAGCTGGGAGATTTATAAAATCAGATGACAAGGGACAAAATAAAATATTTATGAAAAACAAATTAACAAATGACTAGTGTGGTATAATATAGCCTACTGCAGACATGTTATGATGGAACTATAAATGTATTTTTTGTATATATACCTAAAACATAGCAAATTATGAAGCACCAGACAGATCATTTTTAAGATATGATGATAAATGTCTTGTGTGTCAAACAGATCTAAACTTTTAAGCAAGAAGATGCTGAACAACTTAGCCAATTCAACAAATACATTTTCTTAAAATCTAGATATAGTAAGAATTAATCTGTCACTATTCCAACATGAATTTTTTTACGCACATTGCATGAATGAAGTCTTGAAAGTACAAGCAGATTCCAAGGCTTGATGTTATGGAATCTATGACTTGAAATTTGACTGTGAATGGCAACACATCAAGCTTAAGATTCTAACCGATACAATCAAAAGACTACTGTACAAAGCCTTAACAGTATAAAGATTTTTCTAAGCCCTATGCAATAAAAACAGTGATAAAATTCAAAACATTAAGTTATCCTAGAAATCCACAATTTTTAAATTTCTAGTCAATATAATGGCTATAACATACACAAATAAAAATAAATTCTGAAGTTTAAAGATGACTGCCTTGAAAAACTTTCATTTATTTAAAAATAATAATAATAAAAAGAAAAAAAAACGGTCAATGTATACTGTAAGACTGGGTTTCAGATCAGTAAAATTAGCTTTTCAGTCAATCATGAACAATAATTCAAGCTTAAACTTAAAAATTGTTACTCTATCACAAAAGTAAGTATTATATTCTGTTGATTATAGATGACTTCCTTGACGATGTTTATCTTGAGAATGAGATTGTTCACTCTCGTTGTCCTCATCCTCTGCTGAAAGGAGGGGCTCAGAGTTGAGAAGAAGGGAATCTTTGGAGGGGCCAGCACTGTGGCCTAAAATTTGCTTAGCAGTTCGTTTCTTGCGCCCAGTAAACATTCTCGCTAATTGAGCAAACTTTTTACGTGACACTGGAAGAAAAGCATTGATATCAGTTAAGTCTTGAAGAAAGAATGCTCATACCAATAGGATTATAACTGAATCATACCTTTCCCCATATTTCGGAGACGCTCTCTAAATAAATCATCATCATGCATTCCCCCAGGTGATTTATATGGCAATTCACCAGTTGGAGATTCTGCACATTGTTCTTCACGGAAATAACAGAGCAAAATATGGGAGACATTAAAATCACGGTCAACCACACAATACAAAATCTGATGAGAATTGTCAGCAGCTTACCTTTTTCTAGAGCCGTTAAAAAATCTTTATTCCATCTCAATTCAGCCATGAATTCCTCATTTTGTAGAAACAAAGCAATACGCTCATCTTCCAAGAACTGATCGAGGTCAGGATCTGCCGCGCTATCGCCCAGCACGCCCCTGACCCTTTGGTTTTCAGCATACCTCGCCTGCAGCATCTGGTGACTCAGCATCATAGTCTGAAAGACGATATAAATCCGACTGAAGGCTTAGCGAGTACTCCCAGTCCGTGCAGCCGCACCGCCAAGTCTCCCGCTCTCCCTAGCACGTCCGTCCCGTCCCGTCCCGTCCCCGCGCGCAGAGGGGCCTGGTGGGGGGCGAAGGGGGTGGGGGTCTGGGCCTCAGCCTGCGAGGTGGGCGATAGGCCATACAGATACATCCGAGAGTACGGGTTGCCTAGCCTTGCGCCTTCGGGCGCTATCCCCCAGTCCCAGTTAGCTCTCAGCGTTGCCAGTAAAGGAGGCAAAAAGCGCCTAAAACACAGCCGTGTTGAGCAGTCGGTATCCTATCCATCTGCACAGCTATGAAGACGTTGCCTCATAGGCAGGCGTTGATATACCGACCGCTCAACACGGCTGTGTGTTGGGCGGTTTGTGCGTACTTTTCTGGCAACACTGTTCGCTCTGCTCTACTCACGTCCTCGGGGGCCTGCGGGATGAGGTCCGGGGCCATGTACTGACTGAACGCCCTGCTCCCCTCCACGAAGAGCGAGGCCGTGGTGCGTGCGGTGCGGGCGCAGCCCTGCGCGAAGGCGGCGTAGGAGCGCGCGGCGCGCTCGGCCCGGCGCCGGTGCTTCTCGCGGCGCAGGTACCGCCTGCGGGCGCGCCGCTCGTGCCAGCGCGCCTGCAGCTGGCGTCCGCGGTGCTGCAGCTGCGCCTGCAGCTGGCGCCCGCTGTGCTGCAGCTGCACCACAAACTGCCTCCACATGGCCGGGCCGGGCCGGGCAGGGCCGGGGGCGCGCGCCGGGAGCCGAACAGGTCGTCCTTCTGACGTCACACCACCTTGCACAACCGCAGGGGCGTCGCGCACTCACGCCAGGGATAAGGTAAAGTCCAGGGCTTCGAGGTGAGCCAGCGGCCAGGGACCTCGCAGCCTCCGCCTCGGCCTTGAGCAGATTGGCGCAGAGCACTGTGCTCGCGGGCAGGACGGGGCGAGGCGAGGCGAGGACGGCAGGACTGGACTGAGACCAGGGCCGTCCTGGACACTCGCACTCACTCCCACTCACCCGCGCGGCGTCACGGCACAAGTGGTCAGCCAATCTAGCACCGTGTCCTGCCCCCTGCCCTGCCCTGCCCCGCCCCGCCCCACCCCGCCGAGCAGAGCTCGCCCACTCCACCCCGCCCTCTGCCCCGCCCGCGGGCCGCGCGGCGGGCCGCTATGCTGGTTGCCTACCTAACATTCGTCTTAATTAAAGACCAGTGTTGCAAGAAAAGTAGGCAACAAATAGCCCAAACACAGTGCGGAGTAAAGCGGGCTGCGTCTGCCTACTAGGCAGCTCCCTCGCACAGGTGCGTACATGTTGCCTAGTGGACAGGCGCAGGTGCAGCCCGCTTTACTCCACTGTGTTATTGCCTTATTGCCTACTTTTCTGTTAACACTGCCGTCCTGTCCCGCCCGCGGGCCGCGCCACGGTGCGCAGCGCTATACTGGTTGCCTACCTAACATTCGTCTTAATTAAGGACTTCGGGGAGAGGCGATGGTGACCGGAACGGCCCTGACCAAGAATAACAATTCATCCGATCTTTTGTAAGTCTGGGGGCCATTTGTTCTCATCGAACGTAAAGATAACTGAGCAAATTTTCTGCCATGCCGCTGTCACCTTACCGACGGTCCCTGATGCGTCCGGCCGGGCCGGGGCCGGGCCGGGGCCGGGTGGACCAGACAGCCTCCCACTCACAATCAGGGCCGCAGCCTCCCTCCTCTCCCCCCGCCCCGCCTCGCAGCGCCCAGCCCAGACGCAGGGAAAGACCACTCGCAAGATCACAAAGTTTTTCTCATCGAACTAGAGACTGGAGCAATCATGAAGACCAATCTTGATTTCGTACATTTTAGTCTCCCCTATGGTTGAGCACTCGGGAATTTCTCAGAGAGTATTGAGAAGGTAGTAATGGGTGCAAGGTTGTAGGAAAGTGGGTTTTAGGTACAATAAAAACATTATCTCTATTTTTGAGATTGGAAAAAGTAAGTTGCCAAATAACTTTGACAGTAAAACAAAATGAGAGGTCTTGCATTATGGCATTCATCTAGTTTCAGCTTAGATGATACCCCCAATGGCTTTGCCTGAGTGCCGTAATATATTTACCTGCTTTCTGCAATGTGAAGGTGTTAATCTTAAAAAGTCATCCGGCAATTGTCCGAGCATGGGTGGATCCCAGCCCTTTATTTCTCGAAGAGGAGGCTTTCCACTGCAGAAAGAGAAGACTTCAAAAGTTAACTATATAAGGAGATACCTAATAATTTTAATGAATGTATGGCGGATCTTTACTCATGGATGGGTAGTCTAGAGATATTATCTGGCACAACGCCCCCACAAGCTCCGCCTGATGCTCCCGCTGAAGAACTTGCAGCAGCTACTGACTGAATAAGATCTGGTGTCTTAGAGGGTCCATCAGCTTCATCAAGTTGATGACGTAGTTGTTCATTTTCATAATCTGTGTTCATTGCTAATAATTGATCAATAGTAGCATCCACTGCTCCCTGATTAGACCTTAAAACAGCCTGACAAAATAGGGGTGAAAATCAGCTAGAGCTTGTCATATCAAGATTGAATCAAATTTTACATTGTTAAGGAATACTGGGCAAACCTCAATGACAGCATCTTCCATCCCAGGAAACATAGTTTTAAAATCACGCATTGCTTGTTGAAAGTCTAGTTGCTGTGTCGACGTCATTTTTCTTTTGCAGTAATCTGTTGCAATATTTAGAGTAAGATCTGCAACATTGGAGGATAAAACAAGATTAAAAGCACTGTTTGGACTAATATAAAATGGATGCAACAACCAAAAATCATTATGACAATAGAAGAGATGCTGTATGTGGTGGTAGTATCAAAATATGATAATTGATACCTAACCTTGAATTAAGAAAAAATGCTTAAAATTGCAATGGAAAGATGAAATGTTTAATTCTATTCGAAGAAAAGCAAGAATAAATTTCAAACCAAAGTCCACAACACAAGTCTGAGTAACAAATTTAAGCACAATAGGAATTTCACTGTCAACTGACACACGATTTGTAAGGAGGGGTTAGTATCAGTCGTCTGAATATTATCACGGCACGTAGAAATTTTCACTTAATTATCTGACGAAAGACCGACAGGATTAAATTGTTATTGAAAGTTAAAAGCAGACCGCTCTGACAGGTATCGCGGTAGATTATTTTGGAACTGACAGTTCGCACAATCGAAGAGACAAACGGCAGACTTATACGAATACAACGCAGCTGCATCGAAAATGTGGTTGGCTTTTCGTTTTACAGAACAAAAACCTGCCTTTGTCAATTTAAACACGAAAAAAACATTAAAAATTATGACTGTCAGACGTCAGATTTTTCTTCTGCTTGGGACGCCTTGTTGAAAATGTTGTTCTTGTCCTTGTGTTGGCCTGCGAGTCGGATCGGTGTTGTTGTGCGGCCAAGGATGGAGAGGATGAATACGGGGTGGGGGATGGGGGTGGGGTGGGGTTCAGGCCGTGCCAGGTTGATTGCGGAATTCCCTGCGGGCGGGGAATTTGAGTTATTGCAAATCAGCAGTAAAAGAAAGTTATCATCTTTCTTGTAAAAGACAAGAATAACAACTTTATTTTTCATTTCACCAGAAAACAGAAAAGAAAAAAACACCAAAACAATAAGAGCTTGTTATTGCATTATTAAAATCAACAGTAGAGCTGAATAAAAATGTTTATGTAATGGGATGAAAAATGCACAGAACATGAAGTGTTGCTTTGTAAAATAGTTTTAACAAAAAATAGTTGTGGCAAAGAAACTTGTAAAAGACTACAAACATTGGACTTCAGATCATTTTACAATTGTCATCATTGGAAGTGCTTACACAGAATTGCTGAAAAATCAAACCTATCCTAAGAACACCCTTGGTAATAAAATAAACGTCTCAAACAAAAAGCCTAAAGCTGCTTCAGGCAAGAGCATTCCACAAAAACTCCCACCAACCTTTTGTACATACAGTCAAATCACAAATCATTTGTGTTAAGTACAAGAAAATCAGCTGTCATGGATTACACAACATAGATTTCAGGGTAATCACTTCTACAGACTTAATATTGCAGTGTAAAAAATAAATACTTATGAGCTAAGGTGCAAAGTAGCTATGATGAAGGTTTATTGTTTTCTGAAGTAACATTCACTTGTGCTAAACACCTAACGGCAGATCTAACATGCCTTAGTTGTTTTGATTCACAGCATTACACATAGGTGGCATTTTTATGAAACAAATAATTGGAATGATACCTGAAAATAACAACTATACCATAGACACTGCAAAATAATCACGGTTACCATAAAGTTGAAGAAGTGCAAATATGATTGACAATTATTGACAGGTAATAAATTTTAGACTGTCAACTTTTTAGTAGTTACAGTAATTGCCTAAAAAGTTGTATACATATTTGAAGGATTCATATAGAAATAGTATTTAATGTATATTCAGTACATGTCAACAAAATTAATTTAAGCAAATTAAAAAATAAAAATTAAAAAAACAAAACAAAACAAAAAAAAACGAACATGCAAGACTAGTAGTTAGAAAAAAAAATCCACACTCTTACAACAGCTTAAACACAGAGGGCAAAGAGGGAGTCAAGAAAGTTTGTTAGTTGTACTTAAACAAAAACAAACAAGTAGATAGATTTTTCCTATTTCCAAAAGTGGAAACTGCAGAGCAAACGGACCTTATTCTCATTGCAGCACAGACCAAGAGGTCGATTTAACACATAAAACTAATATCATAATACTAAAGTAAACAAGGAGAAAGAATACTCATGTGAGTGTCTTGAATACTGTAAATTAAAAACAGTTTTAATTGGCCTGGCTGTTCAGTAATGCAGAATTTCAACTAGGAATGCATAAAATTTGGTTGAGATTTTTAAGTCCTGAAAATAGTTAACTAAATTTCATTAATCTTAGCTAGTCACAACAAACAATATGAACAGACACATGATTCTAGTTATATTCAGACCTAGATTATCACATTTCAGACAAAGTCTGAACAATCAAGACCCAGAATACTTAATACAATGGTAGATAAAATCTTTAAATAGTAAGGTATTCAACAAAACTTTAACAATTGCCTACCAGACTATTGTTCATCACAGGGATATTCCCTTTTGCCTAATACCAATTATACATCAAAGCTTACACAAACAGAACAACAGGGGTATGAAAGCTCCTATTGCAACAAATAAAGGTAACATAATAGCTGTGTCATCGACAGAATATGGATCTGGAGTACGTGGTCCACTTGGCTTACGACTCTTCATTCTTATGTCTTCTTCTCTCTCTTTCATTTCGTCATACTCACTATCTGTTTGATAGTAAGGCAGCTTTGGCACATCTGAAAAAACAAATGAAAGGAAATAACAGGATGGACCTTAGAATAAGAGGGGCTAAGATAGATTTTATGAATGACATGAGTTTTAATTTACCTTCAAGCCGTCCCTTCATGACATACAGAGCATTAATTTTGGGATTGTCTCTGTAACCCTACAGAAAAAAGAAGTAAAGTTATTAACATGAATTTTTCTCCATAGATGTGACCACTTAATTCACTTATAGTTTTTCATAACACAACGGCAAATTTACCTTAATAAACTCCACCCTGATCATTCCACCCTGAATATCCGATTCTGCTCCATTTACATAGAGTTTGTCATTCATTACTGAAAATGGAATATACTCATCATGGGCAACACCACGACCAACTCGTTCAAAGATGTCTAAGTCGCTGACAATTGTATGGTCGCCATTCAACACGATATCAAACACCTGAAAATAGACGAGCAAAACTTAGAGGTGATATTGGAAAGAATATATGAAAGAAAAGCTGATAATTTATTCAAAATATACAAACCTTTTTATTGGCTGAATTGAAATAAACTTCACAGAACTTAAGAACCAACACAAAATCTCCATCTTCATCAATAGGAATATCATAACCAAATGTACTGTGATGATAGCGTTCAGTCTGGTATAAGATTTGGTCTTCTGGAGGAACTCGACCAATGACCAGCTGCTTACCATAACTTGATGCAGTCCCCACTTTGCCAGTCAAAGGGTCTTTATCATAGTTAACACCCCAGTAATCAACATGGGCTTCACCCCCAGCATTGATGGCGTATATAACATCCCCACCATGTCCCACAGATAATACGGACCCAGTCAGAAAGAGAACTAACGTCAGTACTCGATTTCTAACCCTCATGGCTTCTGCTACAGTTGATTCTCATTTAGCAGAAAACTTCCTTGTACGGTTTAGAATGAAAAAGTGTTCGTAAATTTTGTTGCCCTAACTTCAGAATTCAAGGTACGTTTAAGTCATGAAAAATATCTGCATCGTCACACCGGCAAGGGGGAAGCTTGGAAATATGCAAAAAAGATGCAAGAAACTGTCAGAATATTACCGATACCTAAATGTTGAGGACTGTGATTGAATCGGATTGGCCACGCATTGTTTACTTTGTCAGGTTGTTTTCAGAACAATGTAAGAGGGCCCCGGAGTTGGCATTGCCAACCTCAATCTGTCACAAAAATAGTAAAACACGTAGTTTCATCAAGCTAAGGGTTTTAATTAAATGCGAAAAATAAAAAAATTACCTAAAAAAGATAAATTTATGTGAAAACATGTCATTTTTTTTTCATTTTGAAACGATTCTTAGTACCTTGTATGGTAGCGTAAGTTGTTTAACATCTCTGTCGATACCACCTGCCCTCCATTTGCGCTTTCACAGGCGCTGACTGAGCAGACGGCAGACGTTTTTGTTGGATCTTGACTTTTCGCACGACGAAGTTGTATTTTTGTTGTCAGGAGTTATGTTTTAGTGTTGATTTTTTGCTCTTGATATCAAGAACTGATTCAAGATGGGAAATCAAGATTCGAAGCTCAACTTCCGCAAAGCTGTAATACAGCTCACATCTAAAACTCAGGTCGGTGCGCCCCGTACGCTGGCATTGAGCGTTCAGTCGGGCCCTAGGCCCCACGGCCATTGGCCCTTGCCTAGCTCTCTGCATACGTACTGCAGACAAAGCTTAACTTATTTTAATTTCGAATTTCCGGGAGGAAACTGAAACGAAAGATCATCCCGCAGCCATCTCACTTGCTTCTTGTTGACTTTTTCCTCCCACTCCTGTACCACTACACTTTGATGACTTTGCGCCTGTCTGGAGGTTTGTGCTGTAGATAGGCCTACTCATTTGGGGGGATCAAGTTCCTTCGCTCAAATCGCAGTTCAAGCCGCTTTGATTCTACAACATATCAGTTACATTTGCATTCTGTACCCGTTGCTCTTCTTTCTCAATTCCTGCATATTGCATTAGAGTCCTTATACTCATTATATACCTCTCAACAGTTATATTATGCCACAAAACATTCTTCAAAACACTTGGTTCACAACAAGCATTCACTCTTACAACATACCGTTGTTACTGCTCTTCCGAATGACACTGAGGAATGTGGTCACGTTGAAATGAGAAATGGCGAACGTTCTTATCTCCAGCTGTGGTGTTTGTTAGAGGTTCTTCCCTTTGCATGTCTTTTAAATCCCATCCATGATTGAAGAGGTTGTTAGTAGTCAATGCATTGGTCACTTTCAAGTTTTATTTGTATGTGGTGTGTATCCACATTGTTATTATTATTAATATCATTATTATTATTATTATTATTATTATTATTTGCAGTTGCTTTATATTTTGTTTTAAGTTTTTAGTATTTTATGCTACACCGTATTCTGGAACCACAGCTTCCCCCTTATTTTTATGCTGTAGCTTTGTTAATGTAAACTACAGTTGATCCCATTGTGACCAATGCTGAGCTTATCTTTTCGACCAATCAATATTTGTTCTATTCCACTTTAAGATCTATTTTATTTTCGTTCATAAATTCTTATTTTATCATTATTACTTCTGGTTACCAAGAAAGTACACCAATCTTTGTTTGATTTCTGAAATATCTGAACTTGATCTTTCCTGCATGAGCTAGTTTTTTCATGGTATTCCGATGCCATGTTTCTCATTGATTGATTGGATGAAAAACATATGCATCTGGAAGACTATCAAAATATTGAAATCAGTGGGTATAGCAAAGGGCTATTGATGGTTTTCATGGTGGTTTTATGTGTAGCATAGCAAGCAATATTTCCTTTTGTTGCTGTTGTTTGGTCAAAGCATGAGTAACTTAGTTTATTTTGACATAACTCAGTTTTTCTCAATGATGTTGAAATTTTGTATTAGGTATCAGTTGTTTTTGATTCTAAACAATTGGTTTGTTGATATGACTCAACTCACTGCTGGAAATATATGGAAATAGCTTGACCTGCACATTACTACTGTGTGTGTATGTGTGTGTGTGTTTCCTTTAAAAAAAAATCACATTGAATGAAGCCTTTAATAGAAAGAAATGTGTTGTGTGTATGTGTGTGTATGCATGCAGTGCTGTAGTGGACTCTTTGGATGGTCATGTTTTCTCTTTGTCGACCGGTTCACTACAAGTGCTTGTTTTTTTTGTACATATGTGTGAAAACCACCAAGCTCTATTGCTCTGCCCCCATATGTTTCAAGCAATATTCAAGCTAGACTTTTACCTCTGGCAAACTTACTTTCATTGTTTGCTATTTTTTAAATGCATTTGTAGCAAAATTTCTTGTTTTCTAATATGTTAGTGAAAACATCGTTATCTTTTAAACTATTGCTAGCCAAACAAGTGCTTGTTTGGCGGCAGAGGACGTTTAATGAAATCCGGTCGTCGCCGGCAGTAAATTGAAGAGACGAAGTGGGCAATGAATGAAAACTGAAAATGCGTCGACAAAGAGAAATATTGACAGGAAGAAGAGAGCAACCTCTTGAAGTGTAAGTGTATTCACTTTATATGTGTAGTAAACCTTTACCTTAAACGCTTAATATTCTTAATATTACTATAAAGTCCCTTCATATTTTATTTCTGTCAGTTAGCTTCCTAACCCTAATATTCCCCTTTTGAGATTTTAAACTAACTTGCCTTGTCTTATTTAAAAATCATCTTTTAGTTTTTTGGGGAAAACAATGGTTATACCTTTCCACTCTTTTCTTTGTTTTCTGTGGGACATACTGGGCACAGAATCTAACTGTAACTTGGATTGTAAATCATTAAAACAACTCATAATTTTATTATTTTTCACGCGCGACTTTTGTGGAACTTTAATATTTTGCTCCTTTGCGCGTTATCAGCTTATCATTATGTCCCTTTAGGGATTAGAGGGAAGTGAGAGAGGTCTCCCTCCTCCTTCTTTTAGGCCCTTGCCATACCGCACCGGCTGCTCTGCTTAATCCCTGCACGGACTTCCCCCATATGTTGCCCCGCCCCGCCGAGCGGATGTTTTCTTAAAGCAAGCACAGCCCGTCCCGTGTCGCGAGGCGGAGGCAGCCTGCTCTCGGGTGCTAATATCGAACGGTTCCGCGTCACTAGTCCGATGCTCAATCCGATGGGTACCCAACCAGTTTTATTTCCCCATTCATCCCCCCCCCCCTGCTCCCCTTCCTACCCTATGCTTATTACAAAATGTATTTATTTATTCGTGGTAATTTAACGCCGAACCTCGTCTTGACCCGATCCCCGTTGTCCCGCAGGACCAGGATGTCTGAGCCGCCCCCGAGGAGCCCGAGCCCAGCTGCGCGCGCGAGGCCCAGTGGCGATGCGGACCAAGAGGAGGCGGCCGCCGGCCTCGTCTCCGCCCCCGGTCCCGCTCCCGCCTCCGCCCCCGGCCTCGTCCACGGGGGCTCGGGGGCGGCCGGGGCCGGGGGCGGCCTCACGGTACAGGATGTGGCCGCTCTGCTCCGCACTCAGTTCGCCGTGATAACGGGGGGCCGCACCCGGGACGGGCAGCCCATCGTCACGTTCCCCGGGTCCGGCGCGCAGGCGGTGCTCTCCGACCACGAGTTCCAGCGGCTAGCGCTGTACCTGACGTCGGTGCCGTCCATGCAGGAGGTGGACGCGGGCTTCGTGCTGGTGGTGGACCGGCGCCGCGACCGCTGGAGCTCGGTCAAGGCCGTGCTCCTGCAGGTGTCGGCCGCGTTCCCGGGCCTCGTCCACGTGGTGTACGTCCTGCGGCCGTCCGGGCTGCTGCAGAAGGCCATCAGCGAGGTGAGCAGCAAGCTGCTGCCGCGCGACGAGTTCAAGTTCCCCGTCGTCGTGTGCAGCTCGCTGGAGGAGCTGCACGCCGTGCTGGACCGCACCGAGCTCAGCGCCGACCTGGGCGGCGACATCGCCTACAACCACGACGAGTGGATCGCGCAGCGCGTCGCCCTGGACAAGTTCTCCCGCACCACCCGGGACGTGTCGGCCGCCCTGGACACCTTCACGCGCAGCGTGAGCGAGCAGCCCGAGCTGGACACGGTGGAAGGGCTGAGCGCGCAGCTGCACGCGCAGGGCCAGCAGTACCTGGAGCTCAAGGAGGGCATCCTGGACGCGGCGCGCTGCGGCGAGCTGCTGCTCAGGGACATTCGCCGGCCCGGCGCCTCCCCCAAGGAGCGCGCCAGCCTGGACAGCGTGACGAGCGTGGAGCGGCTGCTCGTGCAGCTCGAGGAGACGGAGAGGACGTTCGACGAGTTCTGGCAGCAGCACTCGGCGCGCCTCAAGCAGCTCATGGAGCTGTACGCGTTTGAGCGCGGCCTCGTGGAGCTGACGGGCCGCCTGGCGCAGCACGCGGCCGCCGTGCAGGACGCGCCGCACGCCGCCGAGTCCGTGGAGGGCGTGGACGCGCTGGCGGCGCGCCTGGCCGCGCTGCGCGAGCGCTGCACCGCGGACGTGGAGCGCGCCGAGGACCTGATCCGCACCGGGCAGCAGCTGGCGCAGGCGCGCCACTACGTGCTGCAGGGCCTGGAGCAGGTGCGGCCCAGCTGCGAGGACCTGCAGGAGCGCTGCACGGACCTGGCGCGCCTGCTGGACGACAAGGAGGCCCTGCTGCACCAGTACCGCACGCTGCAGGAGCGGCTCAAGCACGCGGCCGACTGGTGCACGGGCGGCGTGGAGCTGCTGGCGCTGCACCCCGCCGCCGCCCTGGACAGCGCGTCGTGCACGCGCGAGCGCGCCGACCAGCTGGCCGAGCAGCTCGACGCGTACCTCGCCAACGGGCGGGACCTGATGGCCGCCGGGCCCCGCGACTTCCACCCGCTCATGCACGACGCCAAGGTGACCACGGCCGAGACGAGGGCGGCCGTGGCGCACGCCGTGCATCGGCTGGCCGAGGTGCGCGCCCTGGTGGAGAAGCACCTGGCGACCGTGCAGCAGCTGCACCCCGCGCCCGCGCCCACCGCCGCCTCCCCCGCGCTGTCGCCGTCGCCGTCCCCAGACCTCATCATACGCGGCGGCCGGCCCAAGTCCCTGTGCGAGCCCGACTCCAAGCAGGGCCACGTGCTCACGGAGCTCGTGACCACCGAGCAGGCCTACGTGTCGGAGCTGGGCGCCATCATCCGCGGTTACAAGCACGAGCTGGAGAACGACAAGTACCAGACCATGATCCCCGTGCAGCTGCAGGGCAAGTCCAACATACTCTTCGGCAACCTGGAGGAGATCCACGCCTTTCACGCGAACGTGTTCCTCCCCGAGCTGCAGAGCTGCGTGCTGCAGGGCGGGCCGGCGGGCGCGGGGGCCGCGGCCGAGCTGGTGGCGCTGTGCTTCACGCAGTGCCGGGAGCAGCTGTTCCAGCTGTACAGCGCCTACTGCCAGAACATCCCGCGCTCCGAGGCCCTGCGCGACGCCGTGCCCGAGGCCGCCCTGTTCTTCCAGGCGTGCCAAATGAAGCTCGGACACAAGCTGCCCCTCGCCGCGTACCTGCTCAAGCCCGTGCAGCGCATCACCAAGTACCAGCTGCTGCTCAAGGACCTCGCCAACAAGGGCAGTGGCGACACGTCCGAGGCCCTGGAGGCCGCGCTGGACTGTATGCTGGTCGTGCTCAAGTGCGTCAACGACAGCATGCACCAGGTCGCCATCACGGGCTTCTGGGGCGACCTGGCCGAGCTGGGCCCGCTGCTGCTCCAGGGCTCGTTCTCGGTGTGGTCCGAGAGCAAGAAGGACCGGCTGCGCGAGCTGCGCCTCAAGCCCATGCAGCGGCACATCTTTTTCTACCAGAAGGCCCTCGTCTTCTGCAAGAAGATCGTCAACAACAAGGCGACGTACCACTTTAAGCGCTACCTCAAAATGTCGCAGGTCGGGCTCACCGAGTCGGTCAAGGGCGACCCGAAGAAGTTCGAGGTGTGGCTGCAGGGCCGGCAGGAGGTGCACACCATCCAGGCCGCCACCGTGGAGCAGACCCAGCAGTGGGTCAACGAGATCAAGCGCGTGCTGCTGGAGCAGCTGCGGGAGCTCAAGGGGGAGAAGATCCGGCAGTACTCGCTCGTGCAGCAGAACTCGGTCCCCAAGCCCCTCCTGGACCCCTCGTCCGCCAAGAGGTCCATGAGCTGCGGGGAGTCGAACGGATCCCGCTCCACCTCGGCGTCCACCTGCGTCTCTGAGGAGGAGGACCAGTCCTCCGAGTACTCGGTCAGCGAGGACGAGGACGGCTTCTCGGAACACACGTGCGAGGGAGGGCGCTATGTGTCGCTGGCGGACTACAGCGCCATCGGGCGGAGCGAGGTGTCCATGACGGAGGGCGACGTGGTCGAGCTGCTCAAAGTGGGCTGTGCGGGCTGGTGGTTCGTCAAGGTTCAGAGCTCGCAAAGAGAGGGCTGGGTTCCCGCCGCATTTTTAGAGCACTATGGAAAGAAGACGTGTGTCAAATGAAGCAAACTGTTGAGTCCCGGACTGTGTAAAGTATTGTGCCCTTTTGTCCAAGAAGCGTTCCTTTGATTTAGTTTTGTCTCTGCTTCAGAGAGAGATGTGCTATGAAGGAAATGTGGATGGAAGTCAAGGTAGAGGAGAGCTACATGCTACATTGATGGATTATGGTCTGTTTGCTTGTTTCAATGAACACCAATTAAACTACCAAACCTATATCTTATCCAATTATTATTTGTTGCCATGACAAGAAACTGAAGAATTGAGAAGGACCTGGAAGTACTAGAGAGTTTGATGTGACACACATTGTTGAGTGTACCGTCCTGTGATGATACTGGAGAGCTCTAGATTGTCATTCTAGCAGTTTAGTAGCAATACTTGTACCTGTTTCCATCCTACTCCACATTGCAAATATATGTAATTTCCTGTTTATTTTTTTAATGTAGCTAATTGCAATTAGGATACTAATATTAGTGTAGGCTGCTCATCAGTTTTACAGGAGTTTTTAATGCTCTGTGTAGTCAATTACTAATCATGTGGACAGGCAATACTTTTGTACTTTCAGAAATAACAGTTGAAGGTATTTGACAAACTTAGTTATGTGCCGACAATACATTTATATAAGATGTCTCTCATCTATCCAGTATTGGTTCCTCAGATTTCTTATATATTTCCTCTGTTTTATGCAACACTTTTAATTGAACAAATGTATTGTCTGCATGCAACCAATATACTCGCATCTGCTGTATCTATCTGTTATTAATTTCAGTTGATTTGGTCGTAGATACCCAATTATTTTTCCAATTGACATTTGGAACACTAGTATGTGATTTGGTAAATTAAAATAACATTAAAATTCCCTAGATTAGCTAGGCGCTCAAACCCCTTCCATATTTGCTCAGTATTTACCCAGTATTGATTGATTGACCGAGAGCTTTGATTAATCATAATTTATACCTTGTATACCTTAATTTTTTTTTATGGGACCTCTGGTAGTATCATCTGGGCATTTTTAAGATTTTCAACCTTACAAGTAAGTAATTGTATTTGCTTATGTTTATGAGTCTTACTCTGTATTTCTTGTTGACCATTGTTTATTGGTTTACCTGAACAGTATTAAGTGTAAAATGTATAGGGAACTGAAAGCTTTACAAATTTCAGTAGAACTTAACAACTTCATAATCAAATGGTAGTTTCTGTACCCCGTAGAAGTGACTAGCAAGTGCACAATAATTCAAAACCATCTACTTTGAAGTACAAAAGTTCATGCCATACAGTAGGTGAGAGTGTGATTGATATACCTTAAAGTCTTAAAAATGATCATTTAGCATTAGAGTGTATACTGTCCTTTAATTTGTAGGCTTCTCCCAAGTAATTGTAGTTTGACTGGTTTGCTTTGATCTCAGTTTCTTTGTGTGATAGTACATTTATCTTGTGCTATCTTCACTCAAGAAATCAGGAATGATATGTACTGAGAAGCTTATATAGGGAAGAATTTGTACTCTGCTTTAGGAGGGACTTTGTTTCTTTAGTCCCATGATGCGTCAAGTCTATCAAAATTTGGTTGGTATCTTTCTATTTAAGAATACTGGAAAATTATTAATGGGATCACCTTTTACTCTACTCCTAATTTTGAGATGGAAACACCAAATTTCCTGAAGGCTCCTTTTTCTTCTACATATCTATTTGCTGAATGGAATGGCCCAACAGTATTTTTTTCTTTTATTCTTTTTCCCCCTCTATACATGACCAATGAGATATGACCAATATTCTGACCTGTCATGTATTCTTTCTCTAATACTTCTCACACCTACATGTACCCAGATAATTAAATAAAAAAATCTCTTAACTGTATCTTACTGTAATCTAGGCATGAGTATTATTTACTACTTAATATCTAGAGTTCCCACCGAACTATACTTGTGATCTACTTTATTTTGGCTAACTTGAGACGCTAGCTTGTAAATATTCCTCTGTTACTGAATACATGGTCATGGTGTCTGTACTGAAAGGCATTTTATACCCTTCAATTACATTGTATTTTTAATTTAAGTTATCACTTAATGCAATATATTTTGAAACTTGGGGGTAAGTTACTGTTTTTCTTTTGTGGGCAAAGTCTTTGTGCCACTCAATTCATCACGCTAATTTTTATTTGGCTTTAAATTTTACTGCTTGATGTGTATTTGTTTCACATACAGAAGTCCAGAGTCAGTTTAGGAATAAATTCCTTACCCCACTCAAAATTCAATTGTGCAAAGTAAAAAGAAAATCATCTGGTAGACTTGCGAAGAGAGTATGTGGTACTGTATTCTACAAATGCACCCTTCATTTGGCAATCATAAAATGTGGATGTTAGTTTTTACTATTATCCCTTTGTTGTATGATGTTATTTTGGGAAATTTGATTGGTTTTGTTCTCAGTTAAGGGGTACAAGAGTGAGCTTGTTTTACTTTTTCATATTGAGTAAAAGGATCAGAGCAAAGTGAGCTCCGTATGGCTTTGTTCTGGTGTGAATGAAAATTAATAGATTGTTTGGATTGCTTGTCTGTATGTTGCCTTTTGAAAAAATTGTTGAGTGTGAAGAAGTCCTTTGCATTTAGTGCTTTAAATCACTTGCTTTCAGCAAGACATGAAACATGTTTTAACATTTTCCTTGTTCCTACTTTTAGACCAAATATGTTTTATCCTCTGCTGATTCTTATTAGAAAGTCTTGCAGACAATCAAATTTGTTTAAGTATCAATCAATGTATTTTTTCATGGGGAAGTTTAAATGTTGCTATTTTGAATGTAATTTTTGGTGAAATGATCTTTCTGGTCTGCTACTATTAATCATTCTAGGGTTCCTTCTTATTTATTTTGTTGAGTTGGTCAGTGGTATTTTCTCTAGTCTTTTTATCTTTACACAGTGTCATTTATTTAAATGTGTCTACAATCTGTTCAAGAATCCCATACAGTTTTTTGTACAGCAAAGTTACTGTAAGATCTACACTTTTCCTTTTTGCCTTTGCTATAGTATTAAATGTAATGAAGTGCCTGTATGAATTTCCTTCATTTGCTACCTGTAAAACTGCTCCTAAAACATTTTCCCACATAATGACCTGTGGAATGTGGGGGGTGGGGGGATAAGGAGAAGAAGAACAAAGTCTATATGCAGTATGGTGCTTGATTATTGTTGATGTCATACTTTCTGACAAAAGATACTGTTTTTGATCATTCTGTCCTTGAATGTTCGTAATGTGATTGTTTTGTGCCTCTGTGTGTTCTGGAGTAAGCAGATTCAGTCAGTTTATTATTTTATACACATAATGCGCTGTAGTGTCAGAAATTTTGTGCTAAGAGGGTGAGTTCTTTTATGTGACTGATGGTCATTTGTTATTGTTGTAGTGTTTTTTTTTCTTTTTCTTTTTTTTCCCATTAATTTATAGTACATTTCATGTGAATGAGTGATTGGGGGAAGCAAAGTGTAAATTGCAGTTGGTTCTAATATTTTGTGGGATATTATGAGTTATAATCTCTCTTGTACTGATCAATTAAAATTGTGTTCCAATGTAACTTGATAAACAGCAGTGCTGTGTGAATTTATTATTAGAGTCGGTTCTTTTGTAAAGTTGCCTTGTGATATGGACAGTTATAAAACAAATCATTGGGATTTTGTAATGTAGTGCTTACATTGTGTATATATTTGAAATTCAAACAGATATGTACTATCTTATGTAATACCTCATAAAGTCCTGACAGAGATATTTTTTTTAAAACACTAATCCAAGATTTTAGCAGTTCTGGATTTTTTAATTCTATGTGGAAATATATGAAATGTTTTCATCACATGCCCACTAGCTATTTCTCAATCATGATTAAAAAATATTTTCTTGTTCTGTATAGAAGTGTTTAATGGAAGTTAAATGAAATACGCCTCTTGAAAAACTAAAATGCACACTAGATCTTGATATTTTGTTATTATCGCCTTGCATGGTCTTGAAACAATTTTCTTTGTGATCACCTTGGTTTTTACTAAATTAGGTTGTATATTTTGTGAGATTTTTTTCTTTTGGTGTGTTTTACTATTTTCACTCATTTCAGGTTGACACAGAACAGCATTTTGACTGTGTTTTCTCAATCTAAGGTTTTTTCCTTCAGGTCTTCTAGGATCTATTGCCTTACAATTTTGTCATTCCACAATCTTTATGTCTCAAGAACAGGAACAGGAATTTGCTTCTGGCTTGGTATTGCGCATCCATATTTTTATTTTTCATGTTGTTAGGGTGGCATGTATCATCACCTTTACTAGTCACTTAACAGGGTTTCTTGTTTGTTTCGATTTTTTTTTCTGCGGGTTTGATAAGCAACAGAAATATCGAAAGGAAGCTGGAGGTTTTTTCAGTTATATGAATACTGATTCATTTTATACGTAACAAGTAGCAAGTAGCAATACAAATTGGGTATTACTAATAGATCATTGTGTGCATTTTGGAATTTCAAACAGGGTGTTTCGGTTGGTTTGCTTAGTTGGTTGGTTTCTAAAAGTGTGCTTGATTGAATTAAGAAATTTACAATGCATCATAAATTTTGTCTATGCTGTATAAACTTGAGTGAATATTACCCCTGTGCAAAAATCATCAGTGCTTTATGTGGAGACCATTGCAGTTTGACTTTAAACCAGTATCCATAGCTCATGGTTCTCTTGCATTAGCTCAGTGTTTTCAAGATTTTTTTAAAATTTTATTTTGTACCTTGCTGGAGCTTTAGTAAGTCTGCTCAGAGTCTGAATGTTATTGGATGATTAAATTTAATCCTGTACAATATTGGGATGTGATCTGTGTGCCATGGCAGATAAATTTTTACATCTCTCAATGGTTTTATTATTTATAGTAATATTACCTTACTTCTTTTCTTGGTTTCTTGTTTTTTGTTTTGTTGACATTGTTGCTATTGTCAGTGCCGGTTTGCTCATTGTCCTAATCTTTGAGCATTGTTTCAACAGACAAAAATAAACTGTCAAGATGATAATTCTGCTTGTTTCTCTCATCCCTTTTTTGCCCTACACTTTTTATAACATTTTGTGAGAGGAAGACATAAATCAAAGCCCACATTACATGTGAATGCAATGTCATAGATACACAGCACAAATTCACCAGAACAGATTGCGCCCTATCAAACCCAACAGTTTTTTGTATGCTTTTCATTTTTATTGCTGTAGTTGTCTTAATAAAATTTTCTTACATCGAACTTTTAATTTGCAGCCTATTGACTCCTCTGATGACTCATTTTGGGATCAGTTATGGTCTGAGCACACTGCCTCAGTTCAAGATGTGTTTACTTTACTTCCTGCATCAGAAATAAGAATGGTTAGGGAAGAATCCCCCCAAAATCTTGCCACTTTGTGCTACAAAGCTGTGGAGAAACTTGTACGAGCAGTGGATAATAGCTGCCGTACGCAGCATGATCAACAGACAGGTGCTTGCATTTTATTAATGACAAATTACTTGTTCCTTTGCCCATAGGTCTAATCGTAATTATTTTTACAGTTCTAAATTGTTGTCGATTATTGACGCGAGTCCTTCCTTGTATGTTTGAGGATTTGGATTGGCGAGGATTCTTTTGGTCTAGCCTTCCAGCTGGTCAGGTACAAGAAGGCGAAGAAGCTGAGTCAACTCCATTGGCAGTGTCCTTAATAAACGCAGTTTGTGTAAGTTTAGAGTAAATAGAATGAAAATAATGTTTTAACAGGATTTATTTTTCTGTTTCAAAGTGATTAAAATATTTGAGTTTTACAGGATCTGCTGTTTTGTCCAGATTTTACTGTGGCTGCTAACAAAAAGGCAGGACCTGTAAGTGTGAAATATTGTTCTCCAAAAAACTGTTTTCTCTTTTTTTTTTTTTCCTTTTTTTTTTTTTTTTTTTTTTTTAGAGAGAGAGAGAGAGAAATGATGGAGATGTATCATTTTTTGCACCATGTTTTTCTAGGATAAAGCAGAGGATCTTCAAGCTATTGATAGCTGTGAGTACATTTGGGAATCAGGAGTTGGCTGTGCAAGTTCCCCTCCTCATCATCCACAGTATGATGCAAATCGGACAGAACTCCTGAAGCTGCTATTGACTTGCTTTAGTGAAACTGTTTACCAACCACCCTCTGGTATGTATTGTCATCAATGTCCCAGATACTTTAAGTTTAATTTGCCAAGCTATGACAATTACTTTTTTGTTCCTGTAGAAACATCGCCCTCACCTAATCGCTGGATCCAACACCTCACTTCTGCTGATAACCGTCACGCACTTCCTTTATTCACTTCTCTTTTGAACTCCGTCTGTGCCTATGACCCAGTTGGGATGGGAGTCCCATACAACCATTTATTGTTTAGTGATTCCATGGAGCCACTGGTCGATGTGGCCCTGCAAATTCTAATTGTCACTCTTGATCACGATACTAGTGGTGTACTTCGAGAAAGTGATGAGGTATTGTTTTACCACAATATACTAGATATTTTTAGACTTAAAAAACTTCACTTCTATCCTGTTCCATTCATGAAGCTCACTGTGAATGAACTTTTTTCTCTTTGTTAGCAACCATCTGTCCCAGACAATTTATTTATCAACTATTTGAGCCGCATACATAGGGATGAAGATTTTCAGTTTGTTTTGAGAGGCTTTTGCCGTCTTCTTAACAACCCCTTAATGCAAACATATTTGCCAAATTCCACAAAAAAAGTTCAATTTCACCAGGAGCTGCTGGTTTTCTTTTGGAAGATGTGTGATTACAATAAGGTATCTATACATTTCCTCAAAGTTTGGGCTATTTTGTTACAATAATTATAATCTTCTTAAAATTTTCCTGTATTTCAGAAATTTTTGTACTATGTTTTGAAAGGAGATGATGTGTTGCATATTCTTGTGCCAATTTTGTTTCATTTGAATGATTCACGAGCTGATCAGTGTAAGTTTTACCTTAAGCAATCCAATAAGCCTTGTTATTTTGCTATACAGTAATTGAATGGAATGTTTAAGAAACTGCTTGTACTAATTTCCTGTTTGTTAAATTCTAGCACGTGTTGGTTTGATGCACATTGGCGTGTTCATATTGCTTTTGCTTAGTGGTTACCGCAATTTTGGGGTTCGTTTGAACAAACCTTACACAGCTACTATCCCAATGGATATACCTGTTTTCACCGGTGAGTGATGGTTTCAATTTTAAATTTGTAAATCTGTGCATATTCCTAATTTATTTGCATCTGTGTCCATTGTTTGTTTACTGACAATGTATTTCCCTCTGTCGTGAAGGAACTCATGGTGATTTACTGATCACCGTGTTCCATAAGATAATTTCAACTGGACATCAAAGGCTCCAACCTCTTTTTGATTGTCTCCTGACAATCCTTGTGAATGGTAACTGAGTATATCTACATTTCAAGTAGTCTCAATCACTCTCATTTCTGATGGTGATATTCTTTTGCAGTGTCTCCTTACTTAAAAACCCTTTCAATGGTTGCCAGTACAAAATTGTTACACCTTCTTGAAGCATTCAGTACTCCATGGTTTATTTTCTCATCTCCAACAAAACATCAATTGGTTTTCTTCCTATTGGAAATCTTTAACAACATCATTCAATATCAATTTGATGGTAAATCAAATTATGTATTTCCTGCATTCTATACAAATATCATTTTTTTTTTTAAAACACAAATCTTATGTTGTGTTTCAGGAAATTCAAACCTAGTTTACACCATTATCCGGAAACGTCAAGTTTTTCACTCTTTGGCAAGTCTCCCGACTGATGGTGGTTCCATTAACAAAACTCTATCAAAAAAACCTCGACGCCATATCCCCAGTGTATCACCTAATACTGATTCAAGTGAAACTCCTGAGCCTGAAGCACCAAGTATGGAGGGTTCCCGACCTGCACAACCAGCTGAACCAGGCACCCTTAAAGTCTCATTACCAGAAACACCTGGTATGTGCAGCTCTAAAATTTTTACATTCAAAGGTCATTGTAGCAGTTCTGTAATGCTGTAATGATTTGTAGGTATTGAAAATATGACTGAAAGAGAATCAGCTCATCCAGCCAGTCACGCCAATGAATCTGCCCCTGCTCCTACTCCAGCAAATGAAAGCCCCTTGTTGGAGCAGAGTGTGAATACTCGTCAGGGAGATGGAATGGAAGGACCTGGCATTGATAATGTAAGTCCAACTTTTAAAAAAATCTTTATTACATTTTATTTTTCATATAGAATTGTCATTATTTTTAAATAAATTATTCATATAAAATTGTTTCAACCAATTTTTTAAAAATTAATCCAATTTCTGTCCAGAGCTCTGTATCCTCATCTTCCTCCCAAGCGGAAGCTGATGGTAGTCGACCTTTGCGTAGGGCAGTGAACCAGGTAATCCTTCACAGCTACCCTCCTACTTCGCGTACTGTCTTGTTGATATACAAGATTGTTGATTTACTACTTTGATTCTATTACAGCGACAAAGTATTCGCTTGACTGATGCAGCTGTGCAAGGAGATAATACTGATGGAAATCAGTGGGTTCCAACAGCTGAGTGGGTACGATCCTGGAAAAGCAAGCTCCCCTTGCAGAATATAATGCGTCTTTTGCAGATTCTTGTCCCTCAAGTGGAAAAGATTTGTATAGACAAGTAGGTGTTACTTATTTTTCAATAATGGATAGATGGAATTAGATAGCTTGAATTTAAATATTTGGCTCTATCTTCATTTATTTCTTTTGCTTTATATATTTAGAGACCTTACAGATGAGAGTGAAATTCTGAAATTTTTGCAACATGGTACTCTTGTTGGTCTTCTCCCTGTTCCTCACCCAATTCTTATTCGCAAGTACCAAACAAATGCAGGTACCATTGCTTGGTTGCGAACATACATGTGGGGTGTTATTTATCTCAGGTACTTTTTTGTGCTTATCCTTTCATTAATTTCCTAAACATTTAAAGACATAATATTTATGGACTGAATTTGTTTTTGTTTATAGGAATGTTGATCCTCCAATCTGGTATGACACTGATGTCAAGCTTTTTGAAGTTCAACATGTTCAACATGAGTGAGAAACAGCTTATTTTTTTGAATGATCTACATTAATGTTAATACTTGTTCCCTTGTAGTATGAGGGCTTCCAGCTCCAAATTATATTGATGTTTGAGAGAAGTAGATATAATAGCTTTTGGAGGTTGTTTACCAATAATTTCTAATGGAGAACAGCTTTTAAAGATATTTTTGTTAAAATCTGTTGAAGTATTTATTTAATTTTTGTCATATTTGTTTGTTTTTTAGTTTGAATTATGGTTGTATCATTCGTATGATTGTAGCGAACAGTTTTATGAGGTACACATTGTTCTTTTGGTGCTTCTCTGCATAATTAACTTACTTAGGAAAGTGTCAATGAGGCTATTGTGCGTGTGTGAACACCAAACATGGTAACATACAATAAGACTGGGTTAAGTGAGATCTATTGACACATTCACTGTGTTTACTGGCACACTACTGTTTAGTAGCCATGGGACAGTGCAATTTCCTATATTTTAAGAAAACTTATCAGTAAACCTGAACGATTGAGTAACAAGGTTTGTTTCTTACTGTTTCTTTTGTCACTGAAATAACTTTGATTTTTTAGCCTAAAATATTCACTTATTTTCCTTGGTTACCATTGCATCTAATTTCTACCTCAATTTGTTGTGTCACTACACTATATATCTAAATATTCTCACTGATATATGATTGGTTTCTTCAGTGTAGGCTAGAAGTGATGTGTATACTATGCTACTTTTTAGTAATTATTCCCAAATAGTACTTAAGTAAAACAAAGTTTTTATTTATTTACAATTTATGAAGTGTTTAAGATGATCATCTGATAGTTGGCTGCAATATTTTATTTTATACCTGTTTCCACTGGTTCTAGAACTAAGGGTCTTAGTATTTATTACCCATTTAATAGATAGATTTTTATGTTCTAAAAAATTTTAGTAGGAATTCCAGACAAGGTGCTCAGTTTGGTGTAGCATTCAGGACTTCATTGATGTTTTGATTGTTTAAGAAAAGGTTCCTTTACTGAAAACTTTATGTGATTTCTGATTAATTTTGCCCACATTCCATGGACTTAGCCCAATTGTTGGTATCTTATCCAAGCCATTTGAGAATGCTGGAAATGTCCATTTTAAGAATTTATTTACTCATTTAGTTATCTTATATATGCACTTGCCATGTTAGTGAGCTGTAAATTATGCATTGCTTAGTTTGGTTTTGATTATGTTGTGATTCTATGTAGTCAATTAATGAACCTGGTTATAAAAGCTTGTGATTCCCAGTATGAAAAGGAAAAGGTTTTCCTACCAGTGTGTATCTCACTTTTGCTTTTTAGTACTACATATTTTCAAGATGTTTGCACCTGAGGCGGAATGTTTAGTATCAATCTAACTGAGGGAATATGTGATAGATCACCTGTTCTACTGTGTGATGTGCTAGATTGCAATTTTAATTTATCCTCTTTTTTATATTCCCCGAGATGTTTCACAAAACATGTATAGAGTCAGAGTTTGTACTTATTTTTTCTTACCCATTTAAGAGAGATCAGTCACTAATTATTGTGATGATGAGATTTAAATACTGTGAATTAATAAGTTCCAAAGTCTATCATAGTTTTTTGGAAAATATATCTCTTGCTGAGTATTTACGTTTTAATTTGTTACTTTGTGATTTAGTCAAACGAATAAAATTATTATTGAATCAATACATAGCTATTTTTTGTCCTAGTCATATGATTGTACAAGTAGTGAAAGAAGTATTCATAGCCAAGGATGGAAAGTCTAACAAGCCACAATCTGGCTGTTCCAATGATTCATAGCAGTGTTGACATGTCACCAGTTCATTGCCGTTCGAAGGTGTACTGCTCCCTCGTCTTTTGGATAAATGTCCTCGCAAAGAGGCAGAGGTGGAACCCGGTACTTTCTCATGGACAGGGGCGAACTACTGAATGATTACCTTTCCCACGGTCTGCCAGCCAATCAGCGATAGGTGTGTGTGTGTGAGGGAGGAGGGGAGGGGGGGGGGGAGGACTCCGAATTGTTGTTGCAGTTGCTCTGCGGCGCACCCTTTGCTGTCGCCGCCAGCTCCGCCCGGCTCGCACGCTCGCACTCGCAGAGTTCAGTCAGTTGCTCGACGACGGACCGACTGGACGGGAAGGACGCGGACGGTTTCTGCCCGAGTATTTTTTTTTTGACCCGTCTGCCAGCCGCAGTTACTTCTTTGACATGGACCCCTTCCGGTACCACGGTAAGTCAAATTAGTATGACGGTATTTAGTTCCGTTTTCGCTCATTTCCTTTGTTGAAATTTGCGTTTGATTGTTGAATTCTATCATTCCTTTCTGGGCTCGAATCAGGATACCATATTTTCACATTTCGTGTGTCTATATCCGTGGAATGACCGTGGGAAAGTGCCCAACAGGTGTTCTTGTGCACTCCATTCTCCCCATTCCCCCTCCCCCCGGCCCCCCACACACTACCTGTTCATTCCCAAAGTGCTTGGCTTCCAGGCCTATTTCTAGTTGTCGGTGCAGTGCGTTGTCATCTCTGCCTTATGCTTACATTTATTTACCTCTCAAAAATTTGTTTCTTCATGCTAAAACATTTATGAATGCTTTCGTTTAAACTAGTTTGGTGAAAGTAACAAGACACATGAAACGAAGTTGTGCTCAAAATATTCTTTAGGCAATAATCTTGAAGTGATGTCTTATAAGCAAAATAAGTTCCTATGTATTGTTTCTGAGATATTTCAAACTGAAATCGGGGAATTTAATGGGCTCTTATGGATCCTTATTGTGTGGTTCCCAACCAAGTCACTTCGGTTGTTTATATATTTTTTATTTGTGTGGTTTACAGATAAGAAAGAGGACCCACAACTCGAGTTGTTGCCACCACCTCTACACCAGTCAAATGTTGACGTCTATGCTACATCCCACCGGGTGCTTAAAACCGAGTAAGACACTTTCGTAGTATTTCAGCTCAGGGTATTAGTGTGATGTTCTTTATCTGGATCAATCATTCTGATCTCTTCACTGCATTTCCAGGACTCATCATACTGGGCCTGGGCTATTTCTTATTACGAGTCTGTAAGTTATCTGGATTTTCTTTCCTGTATAGTGTTGGTCATATGACGGCCCAGTAGTTGTAAATTTTTTACAAGAATATTATACTTATTTATATTCTCTAACAACTAGAATGTTAAAGTAAGTTTCAAAAAGCAAAAAAAAAATTTTTTATTAAATTAATTTGTACTTGTTTATTTTTCAGGGTTGAGAGCTTGCCAAGACCAATAAGAAGGCCTGATGAATGGCTTGGTAAATATTATTTTTAATATCCTTATCCATTTTTAATTTTATGAATAAGCTAGCAGGTGTTCTTTTTTACTTATTAGGTGGTAGGTTACGTTCCCAATCGAGTGTTGGATCTTCACCCCCTACTTCAATCTCTATTTCATCTTCTCCGCCATCCTCGATTCTTGAGAGTGGTTTTTCAAGGAGAAATACTGAATGTGGAGGTAAAGTTACATTTTGCTAATCGCTTGTATACTGTTTAGTCTGACTGTTGTAATACTTATAACAATATATTTTGCAGCATCGAAGCCTTACTGCTCTTTTTGCAAAAAGAATGGCGAAAGGCCTAGTATATATAATTCACATCAATTAAGTTCCTTCAATTCAAATGGAGAGCGCATTGTTGAATGCTTTGTGTTAAGAAGTGTGAGGTAATCAACATCTAAATTCATACATTTCTGTTTTCTTATACGTATTCCACTGATAATCTTTAAATTGTTTCAGATGTCCATTATGTGGGGCAACTGGCGATAATGCCCATACCATCTCCCACTGTCCAAAGTCCTCATCAAGAGTGCCAGTTGCTCTTGCCTTAAAGAGTACTCCAAGGCAGTGTGATGGCACCCTCAGAAAACAGTCTTCTGTTTAAATTCAAATTGAAGTGAGAATTATTTCATGTATTTCAATATGCTTTGAATATTAGCTATGAAGTTTGTTGATACAATCATTATATTAAATTTGTGTTAGTCAATTATTTTTATGTAATATTTTATGTGCATCTTTGGTTGATGGATTGTTTCTTTACATAATGTTTAGTTTTTCATAATGTCAATTTTGATCTGATAGCATACAAATATGATATTTACAATTACTTCATTTTGATTTTGTACACATCACAGCATGCAAACTGGGTATTCATCACTATTTTAAAATTGACAAGTTAAATAAATGTTGAATTAATTGAGTTCATTTGTGCTTTGTCCATCCTGTTTCACCTCTTCGTAACTGTGGCTGCCTTGTCTTTGTCAGCCTTTGATGCACACTGTCGGTGGACCTCCAATGGAACACAGCACCCATCATTCCAGATTTTAAATTAATTGTCTCAGACTGGGTATGCTAATGCAATCTAGGTTTTTCAGCAGTACAAGAAATTTTATTCTGAAACAGCATGAAGAGTATTTTGTGCGCCTTGATGTCCTTAAGTACAGTATGATGCATAATGGGTAACTGATGGGTTCTTCACACAGGCACCAAATCATCTTGATATTTAGTGAAAATACATTTTTTACATTGCTGAACAACCTAGATTGCATTAGCAGACCCAGGCTGAGACAATTAATTCAAAATCTAGAATGATGGGTGCCGTGTTCCAGTGGAGGTCCACCTTATTTCGCTCTTCCAGCAAGGCCTGAGAACTGACTTTTGTCTTGCTTTAGTCTTTTTTTTCTGACACCATTAATAATATTATCACATGGGAGCAAACGATTTCAGGGAGAGCAAATAGAGCTGTGTCCAGCCCGGCGCGGCCGGCGCGGCGTCCGGGCCGCGGCAGAGCCAGGTCCCGCTCGCTCTCGCCCGTCCCTGGCGCTTCCCTTTTCCCTACTCCCCCCACCACCAGACAGCTTCGGACGCAGCCGGGCTTGCGCGGGGGCGGCCCGAGGGGGGTGGGGCGGGGTAGGGTGGGGGAGCCGCCGAAGGTTCGCAGTTTTTGGCGGTCTTTGTACCAGGCGACCACGTTATGCGAGGAGGTCGCCGCACCGGCGCCGCGAGGCCGCCTCGCCTCGAGAGCGGAGCGGAGCCGGCCGCTGCGGCGGGGCCGGGCGAGGAGTGGGAGGTGGGAGGGGCGGGCGGGGCGGCGCCAGCGCCACCCCCACTCCTCTGCGCTCCTCCCCCCCCCTCCCCCCCGCGGGCCGCGGCCGCCGTGTTGGCGCGCCCCGCGCGTTCAACTCTCTGTGCCGGGGAACTCCAAGCAGTCCGTCAAGTTGTCGCTGCACTCGAGATCGCCGGAGTCATGCCGCGGAGCTTGGTAGGGCCTCTGGCTTTTTTTGGGAGTCGGCCTCTTTGGTCGTTGTGGCCACGTGGTCACGTGACGGTCTGGTACACGCGCACGTAGTCCACCTGCATGGCGGCGTGCTCGCCCTTCCAGGTGGGCAGCCACCACGCCCGGTGCTCCCAGAACTCGCGGAGGGGTCGTCCCGATGTCCAGTTCCAGGGCCGCGGGAACGGCGAGTTGACCATGCCTCCGGGGAAGAACGTGCCGCCCACCGCCACGTTCAGGATAATGTAGAACTGCAACAAGAGAGTCGTGACCGTGGTGCCTCACTGTGTGCACGGATTGGAGGTCAAAATATTGGGTGTGACTGGGATATGACTATTCGTGACGTGAATGGAAAATGACTGGAATTACAACAAGAAGACTGGATGTGAGTGGGAAATGACTGGATGTGACTGGAAAAGTGATCGGTCAGAGACCCGTACACTGACTGAGCGAGGCGAGGCACCCCTCGGTCGTGACAGTGCCGGTATGTCACCGCCCCAGTACCGCGGGGTGTAGGTACGGTGGGGTGTACGTGGGCCTTCCCTCTCGCCTACCTTCCTGTCGAAGGGCGCGAGCTGGGTGCCGTTGGCCCAGATGTTGGGGCCGCCGGGGTCCGAGTCGAAGCCGCCCAGGTCCCAGAAGCCTCCGCGCGGCGGTGCCATCCTGCCGATCTCCTCGTTGTCCACCGTGAAGCGAAAGCCCACGGGCGACCACTCCATGCCGAACACGTGGAAGTCGTCAGCGAAGTCCCCCCGCTCTAGGATCCTGCGGGGAGGGGAAGCGTCAAGAATCAGAATTTTACAGCGAGGGGTGAAGCTCAATAACTCTAATTTTTTTAATAGTCCACCAAGTAACTTAGAAAAACCTCTGAAAAACGTAAGAAAAATTCAGATAAATTCAGAAAATTTTGAGGGGTTTTAGAAAACTAAAGAACACTTCCAGTAAAATTCGAGAAGAATTTAGAAAATTACTGTTAAGTGTGCACCAAAATTCAGAGTTGTTCCCCCCCTGAAATCACACAATTTCGCTAAGATGTTTCCTTTTTTTTTCGGTGTCGACTCACTTCTCCCAGTGCGTGAGCCGCCAGATGTTGTACGAGCTGTTGGGTCCGAAGTGCAGGGTGGCGCCCACCTTCTGCACGCCCAGCGGCTCGCCCGTGGAGATCTGCTTGAGGTTGGCGTTCCCTCGCGACTCCACCAGGTCCATCTCGCCCGAGGCCGGCCACGCGCCGTACGCGTTGCTCGCGGGCTTCAGCCAGATCGCTGCGGGGCACGGCGGAAGTACAGATGCGTTTTAATCGAGTTGAGGGGGGCCCTTTCCTCCCGGCCCCGGCCCCGTGGTCAAAGAAAAGCACCACAGTGTTCTCTGTGCCCGCCAGGGCCACATTGTGGTCACACTTATTGCAGGCCTTTCAAAACCCACACATTGCATGTTTGGCGGGGGTGCACGCGACTATAGCGTCTCTACAACATGCGATGATCTTGAACCTGCTGCCGACCTCCGTCAGAAAATCACACCAAATAGTCATCCCTTGGAAAGGTTTTCAAAGGAACACTGCCCGTACTTCAGCGAAGGTGGGAAACAATGGTCCAGACATTCGCGGGACATCACGCCGACACGTTCGATGGTAACAATACAAATAAAAAAAATACAATAAAAACAGTCGAGTACGTAAAAAGTTTCGCACCTGGCCATATCCAGTCTCCGCGAGGCAGCTTGGCGCGCACTTCAAGGCGACCGTAACGGAAGCTGAACGCGCCGCTGGTGTGGATGCGGGCAGACTGGATGGGAAGAACGATGTCGGCTCCGGAGGCGCTGGAGGGAAGGCCAAAAAATAGATTAGCAAAAAGAAGTTTGGGGAGTAGCTCGTTTATCTGGTATCGCAACTCCGGTCGGCGCGCGACGCGACGCTCCGCGGGGCTATTGTGTACTCCTCGTGGTCGGTCATTATTATACACCACGCGTGAGAACTGCCGCCATTTTTCCGCATGGCAGCACTATGAAAAACAAACTTCCGATTTTGAAAAAGAAGACTGAAACGGTGCATTGTTAGCCAAAGCGGGAAGCAGAAGGGGCGTCGATACTTACGACACGCAGGGTTCGAAGTTGCAGTCCGGATAGTACATCTTGCCCGAGTACAGGAAGGCGTCGCCGTACTCTCGGGCTGTGAGGGTCGGCCTCAGGTAGAGGACTCCCCCGCGGACGTAGCTGCGACACGAGGAAGAAAGACAGTACAGCTGACGTCTGGGTTATCGACAGGAAACGTTACACGCAGGCTAGGGAGGGGCTATTCGCAAAACGTTATAACCCACGAGGCTCCTCAGCAACGAGATTGTCAGCTGATGTTGGCGTCGGCAGGGCCCGGCGCCCCGCCCCGCCCCGCCGCGCCTCCGCGTCCGAACCATATTTCACCCCGTGGACGCCCCGCCCCGCCCCACCATGAGCAGCCCACCGTGACATCACCGGCTCGGCTCCGGCACCGCGTGGCTTATGCAATTAGAACGTGTTGCATTTTAGCCTATCAAAGCCTCGGCAAGGTCGAGACCTCCGCACGACTGGGTCTCGGCTGCTTCCCGAGGTCGAGGTCGAGGGCGTTGCGAGGCCATCTCCGCCTCCTCTGACAGCGGCTGCCCATAGGCAGGCCTGGACCTGGGCCGCACAGAGCACTCAAGTCCCGTGATCTGCTGTGCCGGGCCCGGCCGGGGCCATGATAGGATAGGGGCGCTTGGGTGTCGGTGGGTAGGTAGGCCTTCCCTTGGCGGGGTGGGGGTGGGGGGTAAAAATACCATGGGCCCTCATTAGTTTCAGGACCTTTATTATTCCCTAGAGGGGAGAAGGGTAAAAATATCATGGGCCGTCAGTAGTTTCAGGACCTTCATCGGAGCTCACAGACCTTCATAATATTTGTACCCTGGGTACAAATGTTATGATGGGATCTTTACACATGGTCGTGGTCGTCCTGCGACTAGTGAGGGCCCATAATATTTGTACCCCCTTATCTATAGGGCACGTAGTTAATGAACGACTCCTCACCCCGGCTTTTCTTTGACCACGGGGCCGGGGTGCGTAGCGTCAGCTCTGGGAGGGAGTAAAGTCGAAGTCCTCGGTGCAGGACTTTAGCAGGGAGCATCACGCTCACTAATAAAAGCTTGTGGGAATTTTCACTGTAAGCTACGGTGAATCGAGGATGGATCACCGTGAAAATCACCGCAAGCTTTTAATAGTGCGGGTGTGATCATCGCCTGCGGCGGCCCGACGACGTCCGGGCCGGCGCGGCGCGGCGCGGCGCGGCAGGTGAGTCCAGGAACACCAAGACCAGCGCGGTTTCGGTAAGTGCTGATGCGTTACCTTGGCTGTGCTGCAGGCTGTTTCCGAACAGCGTTTAGTAGTGTCCTCTCTCCCTCTCTCTTGCACATTATCGCCGTGCCTCATGAGTGCGACAAGGACAGACAGACGAAACCACCGTGCGGAATCACCCTGCAGGAGGGTAACGTGCGGGTGCGGTCAGTCAGACGTACCGACGTACCGCACTGCCTCTACCGGGTCGGCGTCGGGTCGGCGTCGGGTCGGCGTCGGGTCGGCGTCGGGTCGGCGGGCGTTTGCTTTGCGTTGAGCGTCCTCGCGGTGCGGTCGCTCCTCCGCAGAGTTGTCGCTGCCGGTTGGTTTTGTGTATCGCGAAAGGTTTTCCCCCGTCCCTCGCGGCAGACTAGAGTGTTTCGGAGAGAGGAAGTATAAGTGCGCCTGGAAGGTGGAGGGCCTTTTCCCGAAACGTTTTAACCCGTGACGCGAACGTTTTGTGTTCCACAGGTACAGCTCATAAACTAAGAGACCACTCACTCTGAACCCAGGGAGACAGCGGCGTCATGATGATGGGCATGTGACGCGCTTTTAAACCGACACGAACTCTGCTGCGAATCAGCCACTAATTCTTCCGGAATTAGATTAGAAAAAAGAACAAAAAGATTATTTGGTCAAACAGTATTGCCAAAAAAGTAGGTACGTAATGGCGCCCCCACAATGGACGTTACCGAGGCGGAGCTAATGAGAGCGCCTGCGACAGACTGGGTAGGCCAGCCCGCCGAGCACTGGTGTGAAGGTTGCGGCCTACCCGGAGAGCCCAAGCGCAGGAATTAAATTCCTGGAACCCAAATTTTCGTGCCGTCACCTCCCGAAGAGTTCATTGTGGGGGCACCTTAACAGTACGTAATAAGTATCCCAAACACAATGGAGTAAAGCGGGCTGCATCTGCGATTGCCTACTCGGCTACACCATTGCACAGGTGATTGCATGTTGCCTAGTGGGCAGGCGCTGATGCTCCACTGTGCACGGGCTACTTATTGCCTACTTATCTAGCAATCACTGAGTGCAGTTTGTTTTATTACAGAGCTTTTCACCTCGGTTTGGCACGAGCCGCAGCCGTTCGGCTGATCAGCCGGAGCTCGAAACAGTCGTGATGATCGCGTCTGCCGTGGGGCGGGGCGGGGCGGGGCGGGGCTGGCGGGAATAAGGAATGGCGGTGCAGGGCAGGGCCGGGCAGGCCTCGTATCACGGTGGGGAGGTGACTATTGACTATTACCTGCCGCTCCTCTCTGCCTCCACCCCAGCGCACCACGTGCCGCGCTGCACAGGGCCGGAGCGGGCTGCACAAGCACAAGGATGCTGTTTCCCCATATACGCGCGCATCTAAGTTTTTTTTAAGCAGTAGCAGAACTCTTCCCCTGTTTTTGCGAGACGTAAAAGGCGATTATTGTCGCGTACGGTTTTGCAGCATGCGCGATATTTTTTATTTCGCCGTGATGTTTTTTTCCCCCGGCTCATATTGAGAGCACCGCGGAGACTCCCCCGCAGCTTCAGCTGCCGTCACTGCCCCATGCATACGCCACGCGAACACACATAGACACATACATACGCGCGCGCACACACGCACACACACACACACAGCCGCACGAGCCTCAATCAGGTGAGGGAGGAGACCGGAGGCCGCTGATAGTCAGTCCGTCGGTCCATTAGCGGTGCGTCGTCCACTTCCATCTTGCACGCACGCGCGCCTGTGTCTGAGTGTGTGTGTGTGTGTTGCGCGCGCGCGTTTGTACGTCTGTTTGTATGTCTGTCTATCCGTCCATCGGCCCATCCGGTTCAGCAAAGTGAGAAACAGACAACAGTGAATTAAAAGAACGCAGAGCGAATAACGTGTAATTATCGAACTAACGCAACACTCTTGGTAACGAGGCGATCGTTTTGCAGAGCGGAGCGGGGCAGGGCGGGGTGGGTCGAGGCGGGGCGGGGCGGGGCGGGGCGGGAGGGCAGGGCGGGGCGGGGCGGGGCAGGGCAGGGCAGGGCGGGGCGGGGCAGGGCGGGGCAGGGCGGGCGGCAGGGCGGGGCGGGGCGGGGCGGGGCGGGGCGGGGTGGGGCGGGGCGGGGCGGGGCGGGGCGGGGCGGGGCGGTCGGGAGATGAGGAGGATATGCCACGCGCCGCGTGCGCCGGAACACCGATGAGTGCGTCATCGTGGACTAAACAGAGGCGGTTTGTTGCAGGTGCACACTGCACTACTTAATCGCGCGGGCGGTCTAAGAATCAGTCACTACTAGTACATACTGGAAACGCAAGTGTGTGAATGTCGCACACTTGTGTGTGTGTGTTAATTTTCATTCGCAAACTCGTCCCTTCCAGTGTGTGTAATACGGTGTAATACCTAGGAAAATAATTCACACTGTTACTCGTTCAAGTGTACGAAAGAGCATTCACAAACTTAGGTTTCCAGGACAGGCTTTCCTGGACGGGCCATACTTCTTGACCATCAGCGACACTAGGGGCAGCGGGCAGTACTTGCAAATTCGCACTTCGAAGAAGAGACCCCCCCCCCCTTCGGGCAGCCGCGCGGCGGTGTTTGAAATTTTAAACAGTAGCATGGTGATTAAGTCCAGCGGCGCGGCGCCTCTGTAGTTCAGGCCCCAGCCCTCTGGCCGCGGCGCTCTCTGTCTGACACACTCCGCGGCTCCTCTCAAAGTAACGCGTTACCGTTTTTGTTACGGAGAAAGTAACGAAACAAAGTCACATCGTTCTATCGTTACGTATCTGCTGACCCCGTCACCCACTGACCCGCTGCGCGCTGCGCCAGTCTGTCACCGGGAGAGGGCGAGCAGTCCCGCGCCCCGCCCCACCCCGCCCCATCCCGCCCCACCCCGCCCCACCCCGCCCCGCGAGGGAGAGAGGCGTACTTCTGGGGCTAATTGCGAGCAGGCGGGGCGCCCCGCCCTGTCCCGCCGACTACTGGCAGAACTGTAAGCCATGCATGGCTAGGGGCTCAGTCGGTTCAGTCAGAGGGAAGTTTAATACCATGCCGCACGCATCCCCGGATTTGCCTACTTATTTGCCTACTTTTCTAGCAACACTGCCCGAGGGTAAAGGTCCGAGTAGGGTGTCCGGTGCCGGTGCGCGGTGTCCGGTCCGCATCAAGGCCCGCCCCGCCCCGCCCCGCCCCGCCCCGCCCCGCCCCGCCCCGCCCCGCCCCGCCCCGCCCCGCCCCGCCCCGCCCCGCCCCGCCCCGCCCCGCCCCGCCCCGCCCCGCCCCGCCTCATCTATTCGCCGTTTGCTTAATAATGGTCCGTGGATTACAAGCGCGAAGTCAGTGACCCAGTACCACGCCCCTGGGCCGGGGGCCGGGCCAGGTCGGGCGCCCCCGGGGGATCCTTTTCGCTCCGTACGATTGGAACAGGGGGAGGGGGGGGTAAATTAGAGAGCATTGAACCCGGCAGAATATTTGGATTTTGGCGGCGGCCGTCAATAATTCGCCGTGTGTGTGTATGTGTGCGTGTGCGACCCCCCCTACACACCCCGCCCTGCCCCGACCTGCCCCGCCCCGCCCCGCCCCGCCCCGCCCGCCCCGACCTGCCCCGCCCCGCCCCGCCCCGCCACCGCGTTCATAGATCGCAGTTACGCGGAGTGATCAGCGTCTGAATAAACCTATACGAAGTACGACTAAAATATTGTTGTAAAAAATCTCTTTCCTGCAGCCAAGTACACACATAATCAAGAATCGTAACTTAAATAAGATCAGCCGAGAAAAAATATCACCCAAATGATCACACCTACCATAGGTGGCTGAAACATCCCGCGCAATTTCGTAGTTGTACTGTACCGCATGCAGGCGTGCGGGCGGGCTTGCCTATCGTCGCTCACCGAGGCGCCTCACGGCCCCGTGTGAGTATGCAACCCGCCCGCACACATGCATGCGGTACAGTATAACTACGAAAGAGCGCGGGGTTTTTTGAGTCACCCGGTATGTCAGCATGACTAAATAATCTGATCGAAACAGTCAAAGTTTTGTTGACGTAATTAAAATTGAATCGGCTTCGCTTAATGTTCCGTGGATCAAACGGTTTCCTGGGCGGACAACACAGCTCAGCGGCCCCTGGCCGGCCAGATCGCCGCGTATTTTCTTTTGAATCAAATTTGCTGGTCGAAACTGCTTAATTTGAGATAAGGCAGATTTGCAGCTTGGGGGAAGGGGGAGATGAAAGGTATAATTATGGAGCCGACTTGAAATGCTTTAAGAAGGCCATGCGTGAGTGGGGGGAGGGGGGAGGGGGGGGGGTACGGTCCTCCTCCTAAATGTTGGGCACCGCGTTGGCCGCGGGCAGGGCGGGGCGGAGCGCACACTCGAACACTGTAGTTGATCATCTTTCATGAGATGGATGCGAGCGCTGGCGTGCGGTGTGGTGTGGAGGCGGGTCAGGAGCCAGTCGCTCATGAATGGCAGAGTAGCCGCTGTCACATCAACGAAGACGAGGAGAGGAACGAATCCTCCAGGGGCAGGCACGCGGGCCCACGCCACGGGCCACGAAGCCACGGGCCACACCGAACACCAGAACCGCTCATGGCTGGACCCGCTAGCGCCCAGTCTCAAGAATATTAATATTGATCTCAAAGATCCATGGGAATGGGTATCGATCCGCTTAAAGGCATGAGTAGGTACTTTGGTTCGGCCGTATAAGGAGGAGGGGGCGAAGGGGCGGTCGCCCCCTGTCGGGCTCGAGTGAACTGTCTGAAAGTAGGCAACTTGAGCTACAAAAGCCTTGTATTTAGGCAACCCACGGGGCACCGCCCCTCCTTTCGACAGGACCTTGGTACGCCCCTGCCTGCAGCACGTGAACACTCACCTGTTGCGGCGGTCGTTCCTGTAGTACTGGAACTCCTGGTTGCCTCCCCGCCACGCGGTCACCAGGTGGGACCACACGGCCGGGTCCAGCTTGTTGAACTCCTCGGCGAAGATGATCTTCTCCCGGCGGGGTGGCGGCGCGGGCGCGCGGGGCGCTCGCAGAGCCGCAGCGGAGGTTGCAGGCGCCCCACGCCAGGGGGTGGTCGCATTGCCTCTCGGAGCAGGTGGAGGGACTCGCTGCGCAGGTGGTGCAGCTAGGAGGGGTCGCGGCGCAGCTTGGGGGATTCGCGGCGCAGCTGGTGCAGCTGGCGCAGCTAAATGTGGTACACCTGCAGCTGGCACAGCTGCAGGTGGCGCTGCTGCAGCTGGTGGTGCTGAACCCCGTGGAGCCAGGAGCGCACCAGGCGTCTGGGCTGTGCGCGCCCCTGGGGAGGCCGCGACGGCGGCCGCCAGCATCAGTGCCCGGAGGAAGGGCGCCCCGAGGAACACCATGACGGGGTGCGGCGCGGTGCGGTGGTGCGCTGCTCGCGGGTGTTCCTGAGCGGTCAGGGCCCTAGCCAGTGCCACTGTCGCACCGCCGTGTCCCACGTGCGACTGTGCCCGCGCCGGCTGGGTCCGACACCTTACTCCACCTGACGGACGGAGCAGGCGTGCTTCCCCGGCCCGCCCCGCCCCGCCTCGCGCCCCGCGCCCCGCCCCGGACGGTCCGGGCCACGGGTAGGCCATAGGCAGGCAATAGGCTGCCGGCCGGGCCGGGGCCACGGCCACACGTCGCGCCCCGCGGCCGAACCCGCCGAACCGCAGCCTCGTTTGCGGGGCGGGGCGGGGCGGGGCGGGGCGGGGCGAGGCGGGGCGGGGCGAGGCGGGGCGGGGCTGAGCGGAGCTGGGCGTCCGACGCGGCCGAAGATTCCCTCAGAGCCCCGCCTCGCTCCGCGGTGTCCCCGCTGCACATGCGGCAGCCGATTGAATCAGAGAATCAGAGGATCGCTGTCGATCTCCGTGCCGTGCCCGTCGTACCCATGATGGTTCCCTACTTAGTGCCAAGTGGCGGATCCGGAGGCAGTCGTTGAGAGGGGGGGGGGCAAAGTAGCATTTTTTGCCTATTTACACCGGCAATAAATGGCTTGTTGCCTACCCTTCAGCCGGCTATCTCGGTGCCATATGGGGGGGGGGGGGAGAGCCCCCACTCCCCACCCCTTCCTGTATCCGTGCCTGTTTAGCGCAAGCCAGTGCTGCCATGAGTTCGAGTAGGACAGAGGTTCGAGGGCGATCCTCCCAAATCAGTCGGCGGCAGGGTTTGTTGTCGCCGATTATCGCCCCTATGGGCGTGCCCCTGGAGGACCCGCGTCGGGCCGTGGGCGCGGTGCCCCCAGCATGAGTTCTCTCAAGGGCCTTTGTCAGGGAATGCCCATGGCCAACGCGGCCCAACGCCGAGATAGGAGTCAACCCCCTCTGTCCTCCACTCCACTCCGCTCCGCTCCGGGCGCTACGGGCTTCGCGTCGTGGCGGTGCCCCACCCCCTAACTGTTAGCTAAGCATTCTAAACTCTGTGAAAATGTATTTATATGTATAGATCGAAGTGCGGGAATTGTTTACAGGTTTACAGTTAACGCGACGATTTTTTCTGGGAGCTGCTCTGCTGTGTGCTTCCCCCTCCCCCCTCCCCCCTCCATTGTCCCCGCCTGCGCCGCCCCCCAACTCCTACCACACTCACACTCCTCCCTCGCCCTCCCCGCTCCGCCGCACCGGCCGCACCGCTCCGAGAAGAAGAACATTGTTAGTGTGCAAGTGTGAGGTCTGGTCAGAGTTATGTTCAGCATCCGCATTTAAGCGAGTTTTTACCATTGGTTTGTATGACATGTTTGTTTCCGGCGAGCACTGTCAACTGGGAATGTTGTGCAAATGCCTTTTAACGAAACGCAGTGTCGCATTCCTCGTTATTTTCGTTTAACCTCTCCATTTCTTGGTTATACATAACCTTTAACCTCCAGGGCCTGCTTCTACGGCATAGCTTTGTGACGAAATATCGTTTTCACTTTAATTTTATATTCCACTGTGCTCTAGTCGGTAGTTGGTGGTATCACGCTCGATACAACTTGTTGTTCTCACTCAATAACACAAAGCGATTTAGATTCTTCGCTACCTGTTGAATTGTGTGTAACCTACCCCCCTTGGAATTTAGATTTGGGTAATAAGCTAAGATACGATCTGTCTGGCTGGTTTGGTTTTGAAATTTATTTGAAAACTTATACCTTTCATACCGATAATATCTTTGATTATGTTAAAATTCTTCATGGTTTCAGCCCTTATATTACTTGAAATCTTGTCATTCCCTGCACTCTTTTACTTTAAGCTTACTAAGTCATTTTACATTTTTACTAAAACTGCTTATTTAATGGCCATTTAGTTGTAGTGATATTCAGTTTTTATGCTGCAGGTCCGATGGCTTCTCAAAAGCAGTCACCTGTCCCTGTCGTTATACATTCATTCAGATCCCCAGCCTCAATATGGGCTTCAGAAGATATTTGGGATGGGATGTCATTGGAAAGAAGAAAGTTGATGGAATTAGAAATGAAAATTGCCAGTGAAGTTTCAAGAAAGAAAGACTTGTCATCACCTCGTCAGCCTGATCAAGTTAGCAAACTTTATTTACTTGGATTTCAAATGAATGTAGTGGTGTTCCTTGACCTTTTTCTTTCTCTTTATAAATAAATCTTAGTATGAATGTGTAATTAAAATTATAATTTAGTTAAAAGATTATTAATTTAAATTTTGGTGTTTCCAGTTGGTGGCAGTACAATGTCCTGAGGACCAGAGGAAATGGGTACGTGGCAGGATTTTAGATGTATTGCAACTGATTCATGGACCTAAGTATGAGGTATGTGTACATTTATCCTATTATCATTTTATGTTCCTAACAATATATTACCTATGAAAATAACTGGATCGTTCCATGCCAACCTAGACCCCTTGACGACTGATCATCTCCCCATCGCGACCAGGTGATGTTTCTGTTAGTAATACATGTTCCCCTATCCAAAGACATGTCTAAGACCTTCCAGCTCCTATCCATTCTACCTTTAGAATAGCATGTCTTTTCTTATTGTTAAGTAGGAGTTGAAAATATGGCAGAGAATCACAATCAGTTAATGGATAAACCAAGCACTCCAATGAGAACATTTTGTGGGAAAAAGAAATAAAAAAATCCAACCTGACATATTTTTAGGACAGAAAATCAAAGTTTTCAAAAATCAGTAGAATTAGGTTTTTTCTAAAAGAAATTTGGGACTATTTTTTATTTTCCTACTCATTTTTCTCTTTTAAATGATCTGTGAATCTGCTTTGTAGGGCAAACTCTGACTGAGATAGAAATATATCAATTTTTAGTGAGCACAGAGATGGTTGGTCTTAAAGGAGTCCAGGTTGGTGTGGAATGACCCTACTAGACAAATTGCATGGCACCTTTACCCCCCTGAAATGGTATTTTTAAGATAAGCTCTGAAATTACTTGTTGATTATTTTATATGACAGAATTATGTTGCTGGAACCTGTCCTGTCATTAGAACCTATTTTGTTTGTTGTTTTTTTTTCACTTTTTATAGGTGGTACTGATTGATCGTGGTAATAAAGTACGTGTAAAACCAGATAGACTTCGCAATTTGCCTTATAAATGTGATGAATTACCACCTCAAGCCATGAATATTGTACTGGAAGGTGTTGTTCCTGTAAAATTGGGTATATCTTCCACTGTTGATGCAATGAACCCTGAGTAAGTGCTTTAGTTTGGTTTTACCCATATGTCTATTCTTAGTATTTTGTAATTTTATTCTTGTGTTAATTTCAGAGTCTCTCTGGATTGGACAAACCGGGCGGATGCATTCGTGAATCAGATCTTGAGTGAATATACAGCTGCATGGTTCGTTGTTGACGCAAACCATCCTGCAATTAACCAAACTTATTTTGGTGACTTATTGATCGAAATTGACAAGAATCGTGAGAGTTTGACTAACCTTTTAATACAAAATGGACATGCTAAGTGTAGCAGTAAAGACTTTGAAAAACGTATGTTTGCTTACCCAAATGATAGTCTAAAATTATCAATACAAGTATTTATATGTAAATTTTTAATTTTATTATTAAATTATATGGTATTTATCCTTGAACTCTGTGTATTTAGGAATTAAACAAGAAAAAGCAGCAAATAAGGATGGTGGAGAAATCAATCATTCTCCAAGTATATTGTCATGGGATGAATCATCCTCCAGTTGTGCTCCCTCTCCCTCTCCGGTGACTTTTGTGTCTATGCCAGAGAGCTCAACACCGATTCAACAGAGACGGACTATACAAGTAAGTATATTTAATTTTTATTTTGTCTTATCTTCACTTATGTTTTAAAAAAAAAATTCTCTTCTGTTTTAAAAGGATGTTTTGAACTCAAAACAAGCTCAGAAACCAGTTACTCCCCGGGATGTGCCTGAAAGATCAGAAGCTGAAGGAAATATGGTAATATTATTATTGATCTACTGTTTGGAAAGATCTCTCTTCTAGACCTGTTTTGATATATTCTCTTTATTTTCAACAGGAACTACTTCAACCTGTTTCTCAAAATGATGATGGTTCTAAACCACTGTCCAAACCTACACGACTCAGTTTACTGGTTGCTAGATTGAAAAGTCCTGAAACTACTAATAAAACTGAAGAAACCTCAAACAAGAACACTGAAGAAGTAGTTTTAAATAAACAAGATGGTTATTTAGAGATTCCTCTACCTGCGGTTTCTAGACGGTTGGATGAGAGATTTATTCCTGCTGGAAAATTAATAGTAAAAGAAAAGAAATCAACAACAGGAGTTTTTGAGAAGAGAAATCAAAGTCCTAAAGAAAATTTAAACCACAGGAGTGGTGACTGCAGTTCAGATTCTAGTTTTTCCGATTTCAAGACTGAAACTTCAATGCCTCTGAAAGCAAAGGATCTTCTGAATTCAGCTGGAGATTCATGTGATAGTTCCTCAGATAGTCCTCTTTCAATGAATGGGTCTCACAAACTGACATCCATATTAAAGAAGTTGAAGAACTCACCAACTAAACAAAGGAGTGAAGTAAAATTGTCTGCTTCTGAAAATATTAAGACTGAACACATCCAATCCAATCCATCATCTGCAAGAGATCGTATTCTAAGGTAAGTTTCCTCACTACCTATCTTAGGTCTATTTCTTTCCATTCACGACATATATCCTTATATAAACTTGATGTGGAACATGAAACTTTGAAATTGGGGAAAAGACTGACAGTTTGATAGGAAACTTTACTTATAAATATATGACAGAAGAGTCATTCTAGCACAATCCATGATCACGATGTGGCCACCCTGCTGTCAGTGTGATCAGTGTTTTTAGTGTGACATACTCCCTGGTTTAGTATGAAAATATTTGATTTGTTGGTAGAGGACTTGGTTTAAAAAGTACTTTCTCCAAAAGTCCTGCTGCTAAAGAGAAACTGTTAAATCTTACTATGAAATCCAACAATTCATTAAAAATGCTGTGGTGTGAAATCATATCACTCTGAAATACATTCGTCCCTTCCAGCGCAATGGCAAAGCTGCGGCAAGGGCAGTCAGTGTCCTGATGCATCGGTCCAAAGGAGAAGAATCTGTAGGATTTATCATTCCTTTATCATGTCTTTCAGTTTAATTTTGGAAACTGAGAATTCTTATTATGTTTTCTTTATTATTTTTTCTAAGATAATCATGATTATGCCTAGTTGTCAAAGGAACCTAGAGACTAATGTAATATTCTTTTCTTAAGAATAAATAATCATTACTTTTTAAATATATTTGTTTTGAGATGTTCATCACACAACTGCCTGGTCACCTGGAGGTGTCCTTTAGAGTTTAAACTTAAGTCACAAATAAAAACGTAAAGAGTGACTGTTGTAAACAAAACTACTCATACATATTTGCAGCATCGCAAAAGTTGATGACAGCACAGAAGTTGAAGATTACCTTGCTAGGTCTATCCTCCTTCATGGAGGCTTCCCACCTTCTCCCTGGATGACGTACGATCAACTCAAATCTAAGTTTTCCACACATGTGGAGCAGGTAAATTTTACTTGAATTGCTTACGTTGTTCATGAGTTCAAATTTGTTAACTCTTTTGATTTAATTATTTTCAGCTGCTCATTGACAGGCGCTGGTGCTATTCTATTTTAAGTCTTGAAAAGTTTATGTGGCCTGCTATTCAGCAACGCCAAAATGTTATCATGATTTCACCACCGAAAACTGGGAAAACTTTCAGTTATATTATTCCTCTGATGGACTTCATGATAGATGCAGAGGTAAGCCCAATCAGCTGTTGCAAAACAACATGAGGTGGGAACTGGCTGCTTAAAGTCAAAAGTATGTAATTTTGTTATTTTTCTTTTCAGGACATTCCTAAAGGAAATGGACCTATCGTCTTAATTCTTTGCCCAGGAAGTCAAGCTGCTGTTGAAGTGTATGAATCTTGTGTGAAAGTGGTAAATGGAGCAAAGAAGGCACCCAGAGTGCAAGTTGTCTATGGTGAAGAAATCAGTTCTAGCACCATTGTGAGTAACCAAATATACCATGTATACCACTTTAACCAAATATACCACTTTTCAAGCTTGAGTGTTCAAAAGAGTCTATAAATATTTGTCACGTTGTTTTCAGTACAAGTTGGTTAATGGTTGTGAGGTCTTAATTACAACCCCTCCATGTTTTCTCCGACTTATCTCTAATGTGAAGTATGTGAAAGGTTTTGCCATAAATTTAAAAAGGTTGTGTCATTATGTCCTTGATAAAGCAGACATATTGATGATGAAATTCCTAAATGAGGTAATAATATTTTTGTTGTTGTTGCTGACTCACTATTTCTTGTAAAGTTCTAATATCTTCTCTGAGTACTTACATTGTTCCCCCCCCCCCCCGTAAACTCTCTTTAGATGAAAGAGATACAAGCTCTTGTTGTAGGCGAGCAAGAGTCAAGGACTCTTAAACATGATCCCATCCAGATCATTGTGGCAAGTGAGCAGTGGGAGCCACATTTCCCCTCTTATACAAAGCATTTGCGTGGGAATCCACTGCTGTGCATAAATAATTGCTTTGAGGCATGTGTCTATGGGAAACCTCAAGTATCATTCCATGTAACTCAATCCAAGCCTACAAAGCTTCTACGTAAGGTGTTGAAGTAAATGCACTTATTAATTGAAGTAAAAGTTTATCAACTTTATCAAGAGTTGTTCTTTACAGAGGTTTTGAAACATACTGCGGGCTTAAACAAGGTTGTTGTGTTTTGTGAAGAACAAGAAATTGATATTTTGGAGAAGATCTTGCGAAATGAATGCATGGATATTTTGGTAACACGTCCAAATCATTCATTACAACAGTTAAATTGTGAGCAGGTTTAAAAAAAATATATATGTCTATCTGTACATATATTTATCTCTATATACTGTACTTTAAAAGTTTTGCTTTATTTACTATCTGGGTTTATGCCTTGAACTATACATTAGTGAGTACTTGTATGTTCTGCTACAGCCACATTACTGCATTGGAGATCAAGCAAAGAGGGACAACATTACACTTTGTTATGTACAGATTGTGAGTTCATAGATCTTAAAGTACAAGATGCAATGTGTGTTATTCACTACAGGTAATGTATTTGAAACCTTGATATCCAGCAGTTTACTGCCTCACTTAATAACATTTTATTAATTTTAAAATTGCAGCTTTCCAACTGTGGATAAATCAATATTTGTAAGACGTTTGTCAGCAATTCTACTTAATTTACCTAATATTTTTGAAAAACGGGTATGTTGGAACGACATGTTTGAAGAGAATTACAGTGCATCCCTTTTAAACCGTGTCGGCCGATTTTCTCACGATCGCGACGGTTTCGGCGAAGAAACCGATTATGCCTGTGGATTACTGGGAGATAAACTCAATTTGGGAATGATATTTAGCTACGGTTTAAGCGGGAAAATGGTTGAAGAGGGATGCACTGTATCTATTTATTTTACATATGAGTACTGCTTTGTTACAAAATATTTGCTTGGTAGTACAACAAAACAGCACGTTGTCCTCCTTGGAACTATATTTCAAGGAAAGATTGGTCAAACTTTTTAATATGAAACTTCTCTTTTAGGTTCAAGGAAAGTCTCCATCAATACAACTAATTTTAGATGACTCAAACATAGAGCAACTACCAGTTACAGTCCAACTAATGCATCGTATTTCTAATGACATACCACAGAGCCTTATGAAACTTGCTGAGGTGGGTGATTTGTAAGGACTCCAGGTTTGAAATTTAAAGAACAGATGAGTTGTCACCTAGCCATAACCTTCCATTTGTTTAGGTTGTGAGAAAAGAAAGAGAGAAGATGCAGAAAATGAATAGAACTTTCTGTTTGAATCTTAAAATGTTTGGGGAATGTTCTAAGAGCATTTGTCCAAGTAGACATGTTTTTGTTCCAGAACTGGATGAGACTCAAAATCTCCCTTTGTATGTACCGTATTACAGTATAAATTGGATCAAGACAGTTTCAGCGTTTTATAATGTGGTAATTTCAGCTAACTTAGCTTTCAATGTTCTTGCAGGGACGGGCTTGTAAAAGTCCGTGTGAGCCAAGTGCGCAATGCAGGTCATTTTTCTGCTCGTCTCAAAGAGCACACTCAACTGGATGGGACAACAGTGAAGTGGCCATCTCAGTACACCCAAATTTCTACCATGATGTATGATTATTTTTCAAAACAGCAAAATAGGTTGGTGTTGGAAACTCAAATTATTGGTGGTTCATCAAGTATACTCTTTACCTTGTTAATATTTTTTTGTTTTTGTTTCAGAAAATTAGTTGATAGTGGTAAGGTTGCAATAAAAGATATTTATGCTATAGAAACTATTCAAGACTTATTTCATAGGGTTGAAATTTTAGAGGTGCTTGAGAAGGATAAGTATGGCAACCCTTCTTTTGTCCAAGTTAAATTTCTTGAGGAAGGGGAGCAAAAGAATATAAAGGTACGTTGAAAACATTTATATTACATTTTGCATTTTGTACTGTACAAGGCAGAATTAATTTTACTCTCTACTCCAGGTGCACTGTTTATATTCACTTCCTGAGGAACTGAAAGTGATACCTGCTCAGTCTGTTGATGTGTTTTTGTGTGGATTATTGCCTGGTGATCTTGATGATAGTTATGACATCCATGCAACTGCTTGTGTGAAGCAATTGATCCAATATGTTGAGGACTCTTCTGAGGATGTATTTATTCAAGGAAAGGTAAAGGCTTGTTTTGGAAACATCTTTTTCTATCTTAATGTGTGGTTATTGTTGGTGTTTTTGTTGCCGAATTGTCTGACATTTTCAGTGTGTTTAGGTTGTGTTTAGTATGACTGGCTCATTATGGCTAGACCCAGTAGGTGTTTGTGAATGGCTATCTAACATGGGGACCAAAGTTGTTCACAACAATATCAAACGGACCCTTCTGGAACAAGGTCATGCTGTACCAAACCCAAATCACTTACCCAAACTGTTCGCTTTATGTGGCAAACAATTGTCTGAACCCACTGTTAATGGTAAGTAGTCCACAAATTATTGCCAAAGTGTGTTTTCCATGTTGTAGTAACAATTGTTGTGAATTGTTCACAGAAGTGTCAAATGTTTGTGAGCCACTTCCTGAAGCAGACTGGGCATTTCTTGAAAGGGAAATGTCAGATGAAGTAGAATTTATTTGTGCAGAGACTGTTGAAAGTGTCACTCTCTTCTATGTTCAGAGGACCAAATTCAAACCTCTGTAGGTCACATCTTAGCCTCTGTTAATGGAATCGGTGTAAAGAAACTCATTTACAAGCCTTTGTTTTGTTTTATTAGGTTAACTAATTTAATTGATGAGATTAATAAGGATTCCTCAAAAAGGAAAGAAGAGGAAGTTTTGTTGTTGTGCCCAGGGGATATTTGTCTCGCCAGATACGAAGACAAGTTAGTTCTATTGATCTATTGATTCAACTTTTTATTTGTAACGCCTTATTTTACTTAAATTTTGAAATTCTAGATGGCACAGAGCAAAAATTTTGTCAAGACATGAAAACTCAGCAACAGTTTTTTACGTTGACTATGGTGATGGAGGTACTGTGTCTCTTGAAGAAATCAAGAGTATACCATCATGGGCTGTTACAAAACTACCATTCCAGGTTGGTATTTAAGTAATACCTTATCCTGGTTCCCTGTACTTTCTATATCAATGGTTCACTTTACTTTAACAGGCAATAGAATGCAGTCTAGCTGGCATATCTACTTTAAGCTGTGATCTATTATATGAAATTACTGATGATGGAGCCAAAGAACTTTATGCACAGGTAATATAAATCAATCTTACCTGCTGGCCCTGTGTATTCCAGTAAATTCTAGACCAGAGTTTTTATTTCTCATGCATGGTGTCTTGTATTAACAGGTGTGTGAATGTAAAGCAGCTAAAACAACCGGGGGAAAGCACTTTTTAGTAGCTCTTATTGACTCTTTAAATGGGTCAATTCTCAACACAGATTTATTAAAACTTGAGGGTGTCGAAAGATGTGAGGATGAACTGAAATACCTTGATTTCCAAATTGATGAAATCTTGTACAGGTGAGTTCATTATCATTATTTATGGCATATTATTTCTTTACTACATTTGCCCTGGTTAAATTTTTGTTGCTTATTCTTATTTTTAATGATGACTGCATGGTAGGAATAACTCAAGTGCTGAGTCCAACCTTGATGAAACCAGTATTATGAAACTTGATGAGGCTGATATTGTAAATCTTGATGATCCCAATATTATAAATCCAGATGACTTAGGATTCAAAGAGGAGGATTTGTCTTATTTGCCTGATGAGTATGATGATGAAGGGGTCGACTTAATGGATGGCTTTGAAGTAAATGGCATTGAGGTGAGCTAATTCTATTGAAAAGATTTCTATGTTTATTCTATATAAATTATACCCTTGATTTTATCTTTTTCTCCATTTTTAATGCAGGAGTTTTTGAAATCTTCAAACATTTCAAAAATTGCGGAAAAGGCACTCACTGATGCTTGTGGTGGTGGCATTACGGAGACATCTAAATCTTGCCAAACTCCTGCAGAATGTTTAGTTCCGCATGATCAAGCCAGTGGAAAAATGACAGGCAATCTACAAAAGAAAGGAAAAAATTCTGAAGAAAAGAACAATGGGGCAGATGACGATGATTTGTCTGACTGGGGCGAAGGAGGAAACTTTGTTGGTAGATGCCGATTACCAGTACTTTGCAATGCTCGCCCTCCAAGGACCAAATGGATAGAAGATCTCTATTATGTTTGGATAAAAATTTGCATTACTGGAGTTAGAAATTACTTTTTACATTGGACTCATGACACATTTCAATTCAGGTGAAATATCCCAATGACCGTTTGCTGTGCAGTTTATTGACTTTTTCTGTCTCTGAAAACCTGTATTTTTCATTATGCAGCACAACAGATGGAGGTCGCCACTATCTTATAGACCAAAAGTTACGTGGCACTATTATACCTTGTAGTGTTAAATCATCTATTAAGGGCTTTACAGTTGAGGTGAAAATGAAGAAAGCATTGAGTGGTGAGTTTGTTTTAGAAATCTATGCATGTTTTGCAAATCTAATAATGGAATTGAATTATCTTTAACCATCAATAACTTTTCACAGGAGTGGATTGGGGAATGCCATTTGCCTGTCAGCGCAAGCTACCATGGGTCTCTCGTGACATTGAGTCGACTGCTGATGTCAGCAGCGAGTCTGATTGTGATATTTCTATTGGCACCATAAACAAGGGTGAGTGTTCTATTCTCATTTTTGATCTATCTTTGCAAGGAATGTGTTGTCTTAATATGTTGAATCTTCTTCAGAGATAAGAAAGCTTCCTCTTAAAATGAGAAGGAAGCGGGTGCCCAAACACATGCAAGAATCGGTAACAAAACCAGACATTGATTCAAGTGGTGACAATAGTAATTGTGAACATGAACAGATAGATTCAGATGAAATGTTTTAAAATTGAGGAGTGGGAAAGGATCAGTGGAAAATGATCAGTTTAATTAAGTTGTTCCATGAATTTTAAGAAACATTTTTTGTTTTAGCTGAAATCAACGTTTTTTATATTTTATTTTCTGCTTGCCATGTTTTAATTACTTTGCCCTATTGCACTTGATGAAATATACTATTGTTTTCAACAATCAGAGTATCATTTCACTGATCCCCATAGTTCAACCATTTAGTTCATTTAGCTACTGCAGGAATGCTTGCTTGATTTTAGACGTTGTAGAAATATGAACTGTCAAATAAGCATGTAACATTTCCGTATTTGCCTCAAGTTTTTGATGCTTTAAGCGGAAAATGTTATACGGACTTTTCCTCAAGAAATATGCTCTCTATGTGCTCACAGGACCTAACGTTATAAGTGGAGAAACGTTTTAAGTGGAAATGTTGTTAGATTTGATTGGAAATGAAAAATGTAGCTATCTTAACAATGATAATATATTGACACCACCAGAGCAGTAAAAATACATGTGCATTTACACTGTACACAAATTGTGTCACACAACAGAATACACACTCTTTCCTATCCAAGCATTACAATTTTCAGAAAAAATAAATATTTTAAAACAGATTTCTGAAATTAAAAGGGTTTACCTTTAATAAAAAACAAACATTGGAATCTGTACACAGTTGAGATCAATAATTATATGAATGCCCTACACAATGGAATGATAACTCGACTAGATTAATTGTGATAGCATGGAGAACTAAACTTAACGATAAGTACAGCACAACATGTAACTCCGGGAACAAAGAATTAAATATACAAAAGAAAGATGGCAACTTAAATTTATGCAAGTGATTAACTAGCCAAGGCAACTAGAAAATTTAAAACAGCAAGCAGTCTCCATGCGCTTTCAATTTTTCTCACAATTTGTGCATTTAAAATAAGTTGATAGTCAATTCATATGACTAACATTAAAATGTATAATAAGAGCTTTACCTTACTTACAGGAAATGTAAACTATACACCATTTTGAAAACAATACAGTCATAAAATAATTGCTATGAACAATGTCAAGTGAAAAATGAGATCACATACTAAAATTAATTCTAAATACTCAAACTATTTGGTCAACTTGAAGTTTATCCTAGCCCAAATTCTAGGTAGAGATAAGAGCACTGATACTACACTGAGATATTTGATCAAAGTTTGCACCAATTTCTTAGGTATAGAATTACACTAAATGTAAGAATTCTAGCATCAGTCTCCAGAAACAGAGGCTTCATGAGAGTCGTCAGTTTCATTAAGAACAAAACAAACTCAGCTATAGCCTCAGTTATAAATAAATAGACGATTACAGTTTTGCCATAACAATGACTAAAAGCAAGTGCTTGGCCAAGGTCCGACCTGCCTGGTGCTTCTCCCAGAAACTGCATAAAATGTGTAACAGTCTAGGAGGATTATTAATATTCACTACAGGTGGGGAAAAAAGACTATAAGCAATGTTTCATAAACTTTAAAACAATGTTATACTAGTTGTGTTCCTGATTGTCATAAAAGACAATTGAAAACAATATCACAAGTCAACAAATAACTAAATGTAATAGAGAATGTATGAAAGAGCAGAGGTATTGGAACTGAAGTAAGTCATATTTTTAATTTTTTCCGCTATTTGTGGACATAAAGCAACACGGGCTGCAAGAATAAAAACAATAAACAGTATGAAAAATACCTCTTCAGCACACTTAAGTAACAAATATGAAATCTAAAGAGGTTGAATTTAACTGTTCCATACCCTGCTCTCCGACATTGGACTAGATTTAAAAAAACAAAAAAAAAAACAAGAATAGTACTGCTGAGGACTACATTATAAGGCAGACACACCTTATTAAAACTTACTAAAAATCAGTAAAAATTATACTGAAACAAACTGCAATGGTTCATTCTCACAAAAATGTAGTCAGAGAAGAATACATAAATAAAATAAAAATGTCTGAAGACTGTCAGAAAATAGACAAAGTCTGTTAAAATGTCATTTAGATTACCTAAAGGAATAATAATACCAATATTATTTAATTCTAGCCATCCATAGGTGGCCCTAAGTAAACCATGGAGACTTCTGTGTTGCCATAAACAGCTGATACAGCTGGGAACAAGGGCTGCTGGACTGGAAGACCTGAAAAAAAAAAATACAATGTCAGAAGGATTGAATGTGTATGGAATCATGTGCAAAGAGGACTGAAACTGATGATTACCTCTAAATGCAACACCTAAAAATTCATAATTCTTCTCAAATGAAAGGGTGTTGTCTTCACAATCTAAAATTACTCGTATTCGCTCTCCAACCTGAAGAATAAACATACCAGTCTTAATGAAAAGCTACCAAGAGAATTTCTGAATCAAAAACTTCTACTGGTAATAAAGTTATAAATAAAAGCACTGTCTATTTAGAAATGCTAGAAAAACAAACAAAGAACCAAGAAAATGAAGAAGGTAAATGAGCGAGGTTAGGTTATGTTGACAAACACACCTGATATTTGGGGGCGTTGTTGAGCAAGGGATAATTCCCCTGGGAGTTTCCATTGTGCAGGAGATGGTTGTCTACCAAGTTCCACCCCCAACTTTGGTCGTCCGATCCTAGAAGCGCCACATAACCGTGACACTGGAGTGGGGCCTCTTTCGTGGCGATACCAATGACAGCCACAGTGCCAAGAGGTCCTTCCCATATCACCTCCCAAGCATGACGCCCATGGCGAAATCCTATCTTTCCTCTGGAAGCGTCTGTGCTCTGAGCGACGGGGTTTCTATGTAACGTGAAGCCATTGGGTTTGATGTAAATATTTCTTGAGCAATCGTGAGGATTCCACGCATGATAAAAGCCTCTAAGTTTCGCCTTGTAAGTTGGCACAGACGACAAGAGGTCGGACGTCATTGCGTCTTCAGCCAATTTGTTAACACAATGTAATCTCCACACGTCATTGTTTTCGTCATTGAGGATCCTATACCAATTTTTACACACTAATGAACAGTTTCTTAAATCATGGAGGTCTAAATAGGAAAATATTACTTCAAGAATATGATCTTTCAGCATTCCAGCTATGCCGTTGTCTTCATCATCCACCATTTTGCCGGTAACTGGTGAAACAAGGAACGAAACAAAACACGAACGAAAATATTTCTCTCGTTGTGCTTCCGGTTCACCGTTCCTTGTTTACTAACTGAGGTTTGACCACGTGATACTCAGCGACCAATCAGCTGGCAGGCATTGTGCTGCCGCCAAGCTCATCTCAGGTGTTTTTGCATCATAGGGACAAGTTTTGAGCGACGAATTGCGCGAGAATTTTGATGCTTTGCGCGTGTTTACTCTTTCTCGGCGTTTAAACCAACATTCGAGTGAATAAATGTGATGAAATGTGAATGATACTTTTTGTATTTATTGGACCCCAGGGCTAGAAATGTGCATCTGCCGTGGTCGCCATTTTGATCAGTTGACGAAAAGTGCCCGAATCGAAGGGCCGAAAAGAGTGTCGGTTTTCTCGTTGTAGGATTTTTGTAGGCTTGTGAGAAACATCCTGGATTTAGTTCAACATTATTCACAATGAGTCAGCAAGGGAATACGGCCAATCTCTATATTCGTGGTAAGTAATCGGTGTTATGTCTGAGGGACTAGGTGCAACTTGCCACGATGAGTTTTTCACCTGGAGCACTTTAGCTTTCCGTTATGAACACTTAAGAATGAAAGCAACGAGTTCTTGGCTTCTAAGATTCCTCACGTCGGCTCACCTAGATCGGCACTACATTTATATACCACATCAAAGTTCATTCATTTAAGACGCTAACCTCTAATCGGCAAATTTTGGCACCCTAGTTAAAGTCAGAAATTTGGCTGAAATATATGAATTTTCGTGAGGAGTGTCATCCTCTCAGGTCGGGATTACGGAAGTTTTTTGACCCCTGCGCTTTGTTTAGGATTTATCTCAAGGAGACGTGCCATTACACTAGATTTCTCCTTTCGGGGGCTCGTACTCACCGAAGCCGTGCTTTGATCGCCATCTCATAGTGTGACCTCCACTATAAAGTAACATCGTTTGCAAATTCGTGCCGAAATATAATTTCTCTCGGTGTATGCACTGCCCTTTTCATTGTCTGGACGAACATATTATTAAACTTGTTAAAATCCACAAGAAAATTTCTATTAAATCTTTTATCTGATGTGCACTAGCTATTTAGTGTTCAGAGATTTTAAATTGTTGTTTTAAAATCATTACCTAGGGACAGTTAAGTTTTGTATCTGTTTAACCAAAAGTTCAAGTAAAACTTTTTTCTTTTCTGTATTGGACTTGTATCCGAATGTCAGTTTTGTTCAGTAGGCTTTAATGATACACCTTTGAAATAGGGTTATGTTCATCTGCATCATGTCTCAAAAACTTTTGATGTTTGGTTGTCACCCATATGGGTTTGCAAACTTTGCTTCATTCATTTTTGCATCTCCATAATCATGCATTTTTTTCCTGCAGGAGGACAACCGCAAGTCATCAAACTGGCTGCGGGTTCTACTCTCAAAGGAATCAGTACCAACCCTGGTGTGCGAGCTATCTTTAAGACACCAGCACAAGATGGGCAGGTGAGCAGTTATCATTTAACATTTATTGATTTTAGCTTAAAATTTCATTGATTTTGATACCCATGACCGTCTCATTTTGTTGACAAATTGACACCCTTCTGTCAAAACTTGTATTTGCCTGCAAGACTATATCATTGATTACTGAACAATTGTTTTGATGATGGCATCTCAATCAGACTGTGTATGTATGGTCTGAGCAAAAGTAATGCTGCTCCCCCCCCCCCCTCCCCCCTTCCATTTTAAGGAGGCTATGGAGACTGGGCTTGTATGGGTGGACGTCTCGTCCTAAAAGAAACGGGCGTTCTAAGTCAGCATCAGCACCGATGCTGCCACAGCGGACTCCCCGCTGTTGAGTAACCGCGAATGACTGCAGGTCTTAAGGTCGAGGCCCAAGCGTGGGTGTGGTGTGAGGTAGCATGGGGCTGGGCCGGGCAGGACACGCATGGAGATCGCGCTGATTTAAATCGCCCCCGACACGGGTTGCGCCTGCGACACTAGGGAAGTGTCCGGCCGAACCCGACCCACGCCCCGCGCCGCCCTGGCTTGCTGTCAAACATTGATAGACGTCGGGGCGGGGCGGGGCGTGGCGGGCGCGGCTCAGCCCTCTCGCCACCTCTCCTCTCCGCCAAGAATCGCAACGGATTGCGCCGTGGCGCCGCCCGGCCCGCCGCCCCCGGCCCCCGGCCCGCGGCGCGGCGCGCGTCGCCTCGCGGCGTGGCGGAGCGGGGCGGACCTGGACTCGGGCGTACGCCCAACGGCTGGTCGCTCGGTCGGCCCGCGGATGGCGGGAAAACGTTGGCGGCCGCGCCGTGGCGAGCCGCGCCGCGCCGCTCTGCTGTTACGTCCATGCGCTCTTCGCCTTGCCCCGCCCCGCCCCGCCCCCTTCCCCTTGCCGCGGCCGCGGTGCGTTCGACGCCGTGGCTGCCGGTGTGGAGGAGGCTGCTGCTCCCCCCCCCCCCCTCCTCTTTCCAACCCCTCTACTCTTCCCTTTGAATCGTTTTCCCGCCGGTTTCTCTGATGCCCCCACCCTCTCTCGACCCGGGCGTGTGTGAGTGTGTGTGTGCGCGCGCGCGCTCATGTGTTGGCCGCGGAGCGCTGCGTACACGCCAGGCGCGGGCGGGGCGGGGGCGGTCCACAAATGTGCCGTGAGCTCCTGTCCGCAGGGGCACGGCCACGCGGCCTTTTAGCCCATATGTTCCATAGAGTTGTGACTCTCAGATGAACTATATTCATTCATTCACCCATCCATTCATTTATTTACTCATTCATTCATAGCCATTTAATGGAGGGTCAGGGGTCTTACAAAGTTAAGGCCGCAGCATTTCAGCCAGGTCCCGGATTTTACATTGCAGAAGCTACTAACTTGTAGGCGAAGTTCTCGGTAGTGAAAATTCTCATTGCGAGGGGATGCCCCCCTCCCCGGTGATGCCTCGCGGGGGAAGTGCCCCCCTCCCCTCTCCCCTCTTCCCGGGGGGGCGCTGTACTGGAACACGGGGAAGGACTGTCCATCGCCCACCAACACCTTCCGGCCCCGGCCCACTAATAAAAAGCCAAAATATCGGAAAAATGTATTTTATGTAAGTAAAAAACATTTGATACAAACATTGAACAGTGTATGGGACTAAGAGCGTAAATTAATGCGGAAAAGTGCGATGAAACCTAGCAAAATCACTCTAGTTTGACAATAGCACCGGTTAACCCGGTGGGTACCCGGGCAGCCCGCTTTTACCCGTCGACCCGGTTCGTTCCGGGGTTCCCGCGGCTCGGTATTTTTAAAGGCCCTTGTCTGCTGCCAGTGCTGCCAGAAAAGTAGGCAATATGGCGCACAAACACAGTGAACTACAGCGGGCTGCATTTGCGCCTGCCTACTAGGCAACGCCCTAGCACAGGTGCGTGTATGTTGCCTCCTAGTAGGCAGCCCGCTTCACTCCACTGTGTTGGGGCGCCTTATTGCCTACTTTCCTGACAGCACTGTCTGCTACCGGTGCGGTGCGGCGGCCCGGTACGTGGTGGGGTGCTACCTGTGGCGCCCGGTTCGGCCCGGCCCGGCCGCTTATTTTGAGAAGCTCATCGAGTTCGGCACCTACATCTGCCCGCTTCACTAAGTACGGCCCCTTTCACTCGCAATGTCAAGGGTTAGGTTAAATTAGGGTAGGCTAACCTAACCTAGCCTAACCTAACCTAGCCTAACCTAACCTAGCCTAGCCTAGCCTAGCCTAACCTAACCTAGCCTAACCTAACCGAACGCTTGAAATTTGGGGCTAGCTGGCGGTTAGGTGCCGAACTCTATGAGCTTCTCAAAATAAGCGGCCCGGCCCGCGCCCGCACGCACCTGGCCCCCGTCCTCGCGCCCGCCAGCCCGCGCCGCGCTGCCGGGGCCCCGGCCAGGTGCCGGCCGGCCGGCGCGGGGGGCCCCGGGGGGCCGGGCCGGGCTGGCCTACAGCCTTGCTGCGGCATTATGTATGTCTATTGATCGCGGTGCCCGAGCTGAGCCCGCTGCGCGTGGGGCGCGGCGGAGCCCCCAGCCCTGCCCAGCCCTGCCCCGCCCCGCCCTGCCCCGCCCCGCCCTGCCCCGCCCTGCCCCGCCCTGCCCCGCCCTGCCCCGCCCTGCCCTGCCCCTCTCCCCTAACGTTATACTTTCTTCCTTGTTCTTTCTCGACCAACACTGCGACCGAGGGGGAAAGGACTATCAAATTCTGTGTCAGCCGGAGTACGGATTACCCCCTGATTAAGTTGTTTTCTCGAGGATTACCCCTGGATTACCTTTGACTTCCTCGGATTACTCTCCCCAAACGTCTGTCTGCCGGATTACCGTAGTCGTTCCCCCCTCGGCTGCCCCCGCACGCGCTGCCGCAGCCCCAACCCGTGTACAGCAGGTGGTTGACCTGCCCGGAAATGAAGTTCTACCCCAGGGCTTTGGGGGGGGGGGGGGGCGACTTTCGCCTGGGTGGTTTGTTGTACAAGGTGACGGCGGTGACCCCCGCGACCTGCATTGCGCCAAAGCCCCCGCAGCTGGTTGACATGTAGGGTTGGAGTGTTCCCCGACTGAGTGTAGGACATAAAGTAACTTACTTTATGGGGTAGGGTAGGGTGTCCCCGAACTTTCCGTGGATCCCGACACTCAAGAAGACTCGAAGACTCGCTGAACTTGACGTCACTCACTCACTCAAAGAGCCAGTGCTGCTAGAACAGTAGGCGAAACCCGCCCAACTCACAGCCTTGTTGAGCCGTTGGTATCAACGCCTGCCTACAGCACTAGGCAACTTTAGATATGGGCTAGTATACTACTAGACCGTCACCTGTGTGTTGGACGGCGTGGTTTTGCCTACTGTTTAGGCAGCACTGCAAAGAGCATCGGAAATCACACCCAGCGACGTCCGCTCATTGGCGTCTTTGAGTACGGGCCCGTCACTTGTCGACTTTCACCCTGGCCCGGCCCTGCGCGTGGCGCGGCGCGGCGCGCGGGTTGGGCCCTGGCGAATTGGCAAACTTGAATTAAACATGACCGGGACTGTCGCGCACGGCTTTGTCTCGGAAGTTAGAGTCGCTGCAAGAAGACGTTGGCGAAATAAAAAGTGGCGGGGACGCCGAAGTGTTATTTTTACCGCGGGGCGCGGTGCCGCCGCTGCCGCCGGGCCGGCTAGGCGCGGCTAGGCTTGCAGCGCCGCCCTCCTGGCGTCCGTGTCCAGGACGCCGACGCCGACGCCGGGCTGGGGGGAGTAGAGCTGACACGTTATGACCCCGTCCCCCAGGCCGCCCCGCCCCGACCCGACCCGACGCCACCCGCGATGGGACGCGCCTCCCCCTCTTGTCGCGGCCCCCTCGGAGGGAAAATAATAAAAAGCTGTCGCTCCCCTGCCACGCCCCGCCCAGCCCGCCTCGCCTCCCAGGGATGCGCTGTGTGGGGGACCTCTCACGCCACGCCCGGCCCCACCCCGCGAGGTGAGGTGGCCCGCTAAGCGCTAAGGCGGGTCCAGCAGGGGGCCGAGGTGGCCGGGGTTGTTGGAGCAGTAGACTGCCCCCCTTATTTTGCAAATTTTCGATTTTTGAAAAGTTTCAATCGGATTTTTCTTCAGAGGGGCTTAAAACCCCACCCTGCCCATCGACATAGACGTTGACACTCCCTTAGGGGCTTGTCAATGTCTCATGGATACAGTTGTAGATAAGCCGATTTCGACGTTGATATTTTGGCCGCGACACGGCAAATTTTGTCATCTTTCCGAATCTGCGTTTGATGTTACCAGAGATGTATACTTTTTTCCACAGTATCTTCCCCCAAACACAGTGTACTGTATTCACCGGTCTCGCGCCTTGTCCGGGGCTCGCCCCAGTGCGTTTCTACCCCCTAATCTGCCTAAGCGCAGCGTCGTCATGTGCTCGTGTTGTCGGTACAACGCTGCCGAGGGGGAAACAGCTCTGTATTTTAGTGTACAAATGTCGTGAATTTTTGTGAATTTTCCTGAAATTTTGTGAATTTTTCTGAATTTTTCTGAATTTTTCTTATTTTTTTGAACTACGAGGTGTACAAAAATGACAGAGTTGTTTCCCCCTCGAACGCTGCACATGCTGTTGGAAGCGGGGTGAGACGACGCGACTGGCCGGCCGTGGAGGAGTGTGTGTACCGCCGGGCTGTTCTTGTTGTGCCCCGGGGGCGGGGCGGGGCGGGGCGGGGCGGGCGCGGTGCTCATTGCAGCTGCACCGACCCGGCCGGCCACATCCAGCAGGGCCCTCCCCTTGGGCTCCGGCGCGGCGGCCGGACCTGGCCGGACCCGGCCGAACGGGTACCACCGCGCACCTCCTCGGCCTCCCCTCCCAGCGCAGTGCCCTGCCGACTGAAGATCGCTCCCGTTCCTCCGTCCTTGTCGCACCTATGGCGGTGTCCTATGCTCGGCACGGCAGTGCTTCATGAGTGCGACAAGGACAGAAGTACGAGAGCGGTCCTCGGAATCAGCCGGCTGCCCTGCCCCGCCCCGCCCTGCTGCCCCCTCATACATACCACCGCATGCTTTTGGGGGCTCTGCCTGCCGGCTTCGACCCGGCTGGGCGGCGGCTTGCATAAGCAAGGAGGACCTCGCCGCCGCCGCGGGCACACGCCGACCAGCCCCTGCCGACTGATCAGGAAGATCGCCCTCGTACCTCTGCTGTCCTTGTCGCACGTATACGGTGCCCTATGCTGAACATGGCGGCGCTGCATGAGTGCGACAAGGACAGGGCGATCATCGGAATCAGTCGGCTGACCGGGACCGGGCCGGGTGCGATGCGGACCCGCATTTGCAAACCCCGCTGCGCGTCGGGTCGGGGACCCCGCGGGGCGCGGCGGGGCGGGGGGCGGGGCGGGGCCTCGCGCCCCGAGGCACTTATCGTCGTGCCGACGCGACGGGCTCGGCGTCCATCCTGGCCGCGGCCTATCTCGCTCACAGCTCCTGAAGGAGCTCATATGTAAAGCGGATGTTCGGCGAGGTGGCCCCCGGGCCGGGCCCGGCCGGAGAGTCCCCTGCGCCCCTCCTCTAGGGGCGTCGTCCCGCAGGTGGGGAAGCAGCAGGCCCCGGGGCGGGCGGGCGTGCTCCAGCGGAAGTGTCGGCGGCGGGCCGGGGCCGGATCTGAGAGCAGAGCACGGCCGTATGGACCCGGACTGTATGTAGTGGAAATGTGGCAGCGGGAGAGAAATGCAATGTCGTCGCTGTGAGCGTCCGCTGGAGCCGAGCCGAGCCGCTGCTCCGTGCCCGTGCAGGCCAGCGAGGGAGGCAGTGGGAGCCGGGCCGGCCCATTCCAGGTTCCAGGCCCGCTGCTCCGCCTCGCCTCGCCACAAGGCCTCTCCCCCTCCTCTTCCTCCCGGGCGGGGCGGGTCGGGTCGGGGGCGTGGCGCAGGCCTGCCTGCTGTGTGGAGCGCGGTGGCGGCGGTGGTGGGGGAGGGTGGGCCCCGGTTACACTACGCGCGCGCCGCGCCGCACCGGCTCTGCCCGCTCTGCCCGGGCCCGGCCGGCAAAGGCCGGGTTAGCCTAGTCAGCTGACTGGGCTGGCTGGGCGCCGCGCCGCGCCGCGCCGCGACGCTGCTCGGGTCGGGGTGGCGCTGCCGGCTGCCGGCGCCGCGGCGCTAGGCGCGCAGGCGAGGCGGCAAGCAGCGGGGCCGGGGCCCCCTCCAGCCGAACGGAACGGTCCCCAACGACCGGGACAGGGCGCGGCGCGGCGCGCCTGGAGAGAAATATTGTACGCGGCCGTCATGTGAGACTGGAGGGCGTACATGGGGAGGACGGGGCGGAGCCGTGGACGGGGGCCTGGCTGATCCATGCTCGTTCTCCAGCGACGCGTCCGTGCTGACGGGCCGGAGCCGGCGGGGCGGGGCGGCCTTTGTCCCCTGGGCCGGGCCGGGCCTCGCGAGGGCGTAGGGCATGACGGTGCCAAGGGCTGACGCTGCCGGCCGGGCTGGGCCCGAGCGAGCAGGGCCGAGGCCGTGGGGCGGGGCGCGTTGGCGCCTAGTTGGCACGGCGTCCGCGGGCGCGCGTGTGTGTGTGTGTGAGCGCGGTGTGGGGGACATGGCCACCAGGGCCTAGCAGACCGCGAGGCCGCTCCAAGGTAGCCCCCCTCCCCTTCCTCCCCCGGGGCCCTCAGGGCTGTGCCGCGTCGCGCCGCCGCACTCCATGCGCACTGTAGCGGGCCAGCCGACTGATTCAGAGGATCGCTCTGGTACTTCTGTCCTTGTCGCACTCATGTAGCGCTGCCATGCCCAGCATAGGGCACCGCCATAGGTGCGACAAGGACGGAGGAAGGAGAGCGATCTTCTGAATCAATCGGCAGGGCCAGGCTCCTCCGCGGGCGGCGCGGCATCTCCGTCGTTGTCAATGCGGCGGACAAGAGTGGCCCCTGGTCTGCGGGTCACGCCGTCAGGGTGATTCCGAACACCGTTTAGTAGTGTCCTCTCTCTCTCTCTCGCTCCTTATGGCCGTGCCGCATGAGTGCGACAAGGACAGAGAGACAAAACCACTATGCGGAATCACCCTACTGGTCACGTCCCGGCCGGGCCGACCCGAGGGACTTGCGACTCAGTGTTGCCAGATAAGTAGGCAAAAGAACCACGAGTACACCTCTGTGAGGCAGACGGGTATCTCCGCCTGCCTACTATAGGCAAACTCTCCACGCATGGTACTACCTTCTGTCGAGTAGACAGGCGGGGATACCCGTCTGCCTCACACGGGTGTATTCGCGGGTCCTATTGCCTACTTATCTGGCAGCACTGCCTGCGACTCGCGTGCCTCCGCTTGTGCGCGCCCCTGCGCGGTAGGCATACCCGTTAGGCACGCGTGCGGGCGGGCGGTCTACCTCCAGGCGGGTCGGGTCGGGCTGGGTAGGAATCGGACTGGCGCGGCGCGGCGCCTTTAGGTCAGGGGTACCTGTGCGCCGGGGCGGGCCGGGCCCTGGGGTTGAGCGGTGTATCGACCCGGCGCAGCGCACGGCCGCGGCCGCACGGCACGGCGCCGATACCGCCAGGACGCGGATAGGACCCCCGGCCCGCGCCTGCCTGCTTGCTTGACCCATTCCCTTTAGAGCCCCCCGGATCGGGCTAGGCTGGGCTGGGCTCTCTAGACCACGAGAGGCTAGAGACTCTCTCCGCGGTCCCCGTTGGAGAGGGCGTCGCGGGGCGGGGCGGGGCCGAGCAGCGGCTCTGCTCTGCACACTCATAAGGGCGCCCCGCCGGTCCGCTGGCGCGCTGCCTCGTGGCGATACGGTACCGATCTGATGTGATACCCGCGCTGATCCGAGTGCAGTGCGCGGGGCCGCGCGGGGCCGGCTCATCCGCAGGGCTGGCAGCCTGGCACCGCACCGCGCGGTGCTGGTGCCCCGGCCCGGCCCGGCCCAGGCCGCTAGAGTTGCCTGCCCGGCCCGGGCTGGCCTGGGCTGGGCTGCCAGGCCGCTTGGGCTGGCACGGCACCGCAGTTGCCGCTGTGCTCTCGGCCCGCCTCGCTCCCCGCCCCGCCCCGCCCCTCCTCCCCTGCCGCACGGCGCTACCCCGCTCCGCTTGGCTCGACGCGCAGCGCTGCGCCGCGCCCGCTGCTGCGCCGCGGTGGACATGTCCGTGGTCATGCCTCCCCCGCGGCCCAGGTCGACCGGGACTCCCGGCGCTCCTAGGCGACCCGGCTCTTCCATGGCGAGCAGCGTGACCCCCGGGAGGCCGGGGTCGAGGACTGTGGTCGTGGTTCCCTCCTCCAGGAAGGCGACGACGTCGTCCTTGTCCTGGGCGGCTACGAGGACCCCTCCGGCGCCAACCACCAAGGTGGGTCCGTTGTCCAGGGCGGTACGGGGTGCGGCACGGCCGGACCGCCCCGTGCTGCTGCGTCGTGTCGCCCGGTGCATCGCGGCCGCCGGCCTGGCCTGCATGACGTGGTGCAGGTTCCCTCGCGCGCTGCGCTGCGTCGTACTTTGGAGGTTATGTGATTCAATACCCCCTCCTGACCCCGCCCCCTACCCGCCCCTCTCCGCCCGCCCGTCGAATGCAGTGCGATGCACCCAGGTTGCCTGAGGATATTGCCCACAATCGTTTTTATTTCTACTCGGAGAGAGAAGAAATAATGTGTCAGACTCGGGGATTCCCCATTCATTTTAATTGAAGATGCCTGCTTAATAATGGGGTTAATTAATTTACTTTTTCCCCCGCAACTTCATATTGCTGAAGATTTGTTAGTACGCACACTGATGTTAGTTGTTCATTCCCATTTTTTCTAAGTGTAGGTTACAGGCTCTTTTGCAAATTCTTAATAAACTAAGAAACATGCATAATTACTTTTTTTTTTTCAGGGTCCAACTCTGTTGGCCAATGGTCAGATCATACGGACATTAAATATTGCAAAGTCTACAGGTCAAAGTAAGTTTCAGACTGCTTTTTGGCAGATTAGAAAAAAATCGAAAGACAAATTTGTGTATTAAATTCATTATATTTGTTTTTCAGGTCCCAGAGTAATGACTCTGCAAACAGTTCAAGGTAGCCCTGTGAAGGTGATGAGTAGTATACCAAAGACCATCACTCTCACACCAGCACAAATGGTTAGTTGTTTAAACTGCACTAAAATCCTGTAAAGTTTATTTCTAAAAACTATTTACAACAATTTGTTTAATTTGTAGCAAATGTTAACATCGCAACAAAGGATAGTTAGCTCCAACATTTCACACACCTCTGCTAATGTCATTCAAACTCAAGCTGCCCAACAGCAGCAAACTCAAGTGGTACAATCTCAACAGACATCACAACCTGTGGTTCAACAACTCCAGCAACAATCGAACAAAAATTATATTTCTCCCATCCTAGACCATAGCGGTTCACGGAAACGGCAAGAAATTGAACCTGATCACATGCCAGCCTAGTAAGTGTTAAAACTTTGGCACCCTCTTACTTGTTTCTCAAATAAGGTCCAACATTAATTTCATTCCCAACACTAACTTTGCAGTAAAAGAAGGAAATCTGACAAAGTTGGTAAGGGTCTGAGACACTTCTCAATGAAAGTATGTGAAAAAGTGAGGAAAAAGGGTTCAACTTCATACAATGAAGTGGCTGATGAACTTGTAGCTGAATTTACCAATCCTTCAAACCTCCACAACAACTCCGCTTCTGATCAGGCAAGTTTTATCCTGTCATTTTTTAAAATTATCTTTTTTGGTACTTCCTTATTTTTTTTCTGCTTGTTTTCATTTACTTACTTTATTTCCATTTTCTTATAAACCATGTGACTCATCTTAATTACTATTGACTCTTACAGTATGATCAAAAGAACATCAGGAGGAGAGTTTATGATGCATTAAATGTCTTAATGGCTATGAATATTATATCCAAAGAAAAGAAGGAAATTCGGTGGCTGGGACTACCCACAAATTCAGTTCAGGAATGCACATCTCTAGAAAGGGATAAGCATCTCATTGGAGAACGTATAAAGCAAAAAACACAGCAATTATATGAATTGATTCTTCAGGTAAATCTCCATTTTGAACATTCCCTTATTTGTGATTGTGCAGTATATAGTGTGAGTTCCCAAAATGCACATGTACTTAAACTCACAAACTTATATAATGTATTGTAATCTTTGCAGCAAATTTCTTTTAAGAATCTTGTTGAACGAAACCGGGGTCAAGAGAGCAAATATGGGGTTCCAGCACCCAATACTGCTATTCAGCTTCCATTCATTATTGTCAATACCAGCAAGAAAACTGTTATTGATTGCAGAATTTCAAATGATAAGTATGTGTTCAAATTTTACTTTTGAATTTTACTGCTGGATTAGTATTGCTCAACTCTTTAATTCCCCAATCTATTTCACAGAATGGAATATCTCTTCAATTTTGATGATAAGTTTGAAATTCATGATGATATTGAAGTTCTTAAAAGAATGGGAATGGTACTTGGTAAGAAACTTTTTCTATCACAAGACCTTTGATGAAACAAAGTCTTCTTAACAGTGCAGCATTTTCTCATTTATCTGTGTTTTTTGTTTGTGTTTTCCCATTTTAGGTCTAGACAAAGGAGAATGCACCGATGAGGAGTTATTGAAAGCCAAGAGTATGGTTCCTCGGTCACTGGAGAACTATGTTATTCGTGAGTACATTACCAAAATTTGGAGAAAAACATATTTGCCTTTTATTAACTTTAACCTTTTTCTCTTTTTCAATCTCTCCTCTTCTTTTTCTTTCAGAATTAGCTCAAGGAAATACGGAACCAGATCTGCCAGAGTTATCCGCTGGTCCCAGCTCATCTTCAGTGAATGCATCATACTTGGTTGATGAGTTTGATGCACCAATGGGTCTTTCTCGTCATTCTTCACATACAGATCTGTCTGAAGAACCTCTTTCTCCATCACTTGAAACATATTCTGATGATGACTCTGAAATGTCAAGTGATGAAATGCATTAGTCATGGAATGCCTTGTGACGGAGGATATTTTTGTACCATAACCAGTCCCACTGTTTGGTGATGGAAGCCTGGGTTGTATTTCCTGTATCTGTAAGTCAGGCCCTATCTGAAAGGTCTTCAGACGTTGGGGAGATGCATAAATGTGTGCCAGTATATGAGATTTAGAAGCTGAGGAAGCTTTGCAACCACCATTTCTTTAAGTTTTAATTTTTTGCTTATGAAATAACATGATCAAGAATTGTTATTTTGTTGTGAAGTGCAATATAAAGTCAGTATTTCGTAATTTGTGAAAGCATGTCAGTCTAGTAAACGAATCTTTCTATCTTAACTCACTGTGGTAACTCATTCCCTTTCTACTAAACTTCCTCAAATATTTGAACATCTAGAAGTAAAATAGAAGTTCAATGACTTGCAGTGTAAAAACTTTTTTCGACAATAAGTCTAGTTTCCCAACTTACTTTGAGATAGTTAATTTTGCTTCTAAGTGGTCAAAGTAGATGGTAGATGGTTTTATGGAATGCACTGATCCAAATTACATTACTAGGTCAGTAATTAAACACGCTCAACTTATGTTTGTATCTAATTCAAGTTATTCCATATGAACAGGAACAGGCTTGAAAAACCTCACAATTCATTTTTATAGTCTTATCACTGTTTTGCAGTGTAAGTCTTACTGATGTGAAGTAATCTCCAGCTCTATGCTAAACAATTAGTGAACAGAAAAATGTGCCTATTGGGGTGTAAAATAGGCTTATCCACTAACTTCAATGGTCTAGGTGTGTGTATGCCAGATATCCACTTTTGTTTTTGATGTACTCATAGATTCGTCATATATTTTTATGAAGAGTAGAATTTGATATTTTAGGCTTTTCTAGAAGTACAAGGCAACTGCACTGATTCTTATCAAACATATTTCAGTACACATCTAGCATAGCTACTATTCTCTGTATGGAAGAAATATGTGAATCAACCTCAAACTATTTTGCATCAAGTCATTCAGACCACGTAATTAATTGGATTTCATTTTACAAAATTAATCTGTATATAGCCAAAGCAATTTAATGCTTTACTTAATGTTAACTATTTCATTCTTTTAAACAAGCCATAACTTAAGAGGTCACTGTACATAAGTCCAGACCCCTGGAACTCCATTTAAAGTAGTTCACATTATGAAAAGCATCCTGCTTAACTCAAAACAAGTTTTGTGGTCATGAGTATTTATAATAATGCATCTTACATGAAGTATTTTTTTTCTCTTTTTTTTTTTAGGTGTTATTGCTCTAAGCACCATTAAAGTTTTTTCTGTATCAGTTCAATTGCTCTTAAAAACACAAAATTCTCTTAAGCTTATGATTCTAATTTCAGATTTTGTGACATAGGGTCTCGAGTTAAGTGTGTAACGATTGTGGTACTGTAGTATGTATAGTAATAGGTGATCACAAATTTACTGATGGATTGGATATTTAAAAAAGAAATTTTTGGTTTTGTGCCGTTGCACTTTTGATGTGGCCAACAGTGTTAGATCGGTACTCAGGCCTTGAGAACAGATATTGCTGCCACCATCCTGTGTAACTGTAGTGCACCTATATTGCCTGCAATGGCAAATTATATTTGTTACTATTTTGTAAAAATTGATGATGTGAGAAACAAATCAGCATGTACAAAGATATAACTTTTTTTTTTTACTTAGTTAGCTTAGTTCTTCCCAAAGTTCAAGGGAAGTTTGGATAATTCCTATGTACAAATTAATGCCTCAAGGAATGCCTTCTGGAGATGAATCAGGGTAATGTCTCTTATGCCATTTGTTAAACAAAGACTTCTCTTGACAAAGTAGATATTTTCTGTTCAATTGCAACTTTTTCCAAAACTATGGAACCCCGTTTTACTATTTTGTATCTACTAGTCACATTACCTAAACTTCAAAGTTAGTATTTTATCTTACTTTTATCCAATTTTTGTAGCATTTTACTGAGTGATGTCGTATTGTTAAATCTTTCCATTTTGATGAGTGGAAGTCATATTGCAAAGTAAAATCTTACTCCCACTCAAGTTGACCAGGGTTTAGAATTTTGTGGTTACCCATGGGAATAAAATAACTTCCTTCCTATGACAACCAGTATGTTTTGCAGTGTTTCAGTGGCAATTGAACTATACCATTTTATGATTTGCATCTTGTGTATTTTGAGGGCTAGTTTTGAAGGAATGGTTTTGAATGTTTTTGACTTATCAAACTTCTAAATGCATGAGATACTTATATTTTGATAAATTATATTCAGTTACTGAAATGCCATCCATCATATTAAAGTGTGGGGTTTGAGAGACCAAGTACTGCAGTAATGACCAAATTTCAGAGGAGACCAAAATTGTGCAGCTCCATTCTTTCTTCTTTTTCATGGATCTCACCTTAATGCTAATTTCACCCTGGACATAAAGGCATACTGTCTATGAGGGCAATAACAACAAATGTAGATATTGTATTAAATGGTGGATTAGTTGTGTCAATATAGAGATGAGATGATTTCTTTAGAACAATTTCTTAATTTGGGTTTCCATGACGGTTTAGATACATTTATCTCATCCGAGGGGTTATTGAACTTCTGACCTGTAACGATACTTAATTTTTGGTTCTTGTATTTTTGTGGTCATGGATGCTAAGAAAAAAAACATACCTGAAGGAGGGTACAAGGGATTTTCACCACCAGTAAGAACTCAGTTCTGAGTAACTTTGTTAAGTATAAGTGAGCACTCCTTTTGTTACCCATTGTACTGAGTAGTATAGTGTCTTGTCATGCCTTGGAGTGCAAAGTATGTGTTACTTGATGTGGCATAAACCAATTTTCAATAAATAGAAACACTTAGGGTTAAAATTAGCAATTTAGATTGACAATCTAAATGCAATTTGATCAATTATATTCATTTATTGAATGAAGCCGGAATCATTTGTACATTTTATTGTTGCTTTTTTTGGCAATCAAGTAGATCATATTTTGTTAACTCTCTTTCTATTAGGCACTTTGTTGCCACTTACAGGCAAACAATGCTTATATATGGCAAAACTCAATATTTGTCTTATCTGTTATGTTCTGTATGTTCATGACTTCTACTTTTGGCCCCATGGGCAGTTTCTTTTGTTATCCTTGAAACATTCAACTGTTTAGAACTGAATACTGAAATACAGCATCTGTATTTAATGTGTGGGTTAATATTTTGAGCAAGATCCGTAAGCTGGTTATAAATGGCAAACATATGTTATTTTTTTCTATAACAGAGTTTAATGCAAAAATATAACATGCAGAAAAAGCTAATACTCAAGGCAGGCATTCATCAAATAATTGGATAGTGCAAGGGATCTCCAGTACAAATATAACCGTTATAGTTCATCATATTCCCCCCAGCCAAGGTATTTTAACAAATCACCTGAAAACATAAAAATGAAGAAAGAAAAAAATCTGCACTTTGTATAAGACTTAGACCCTTTCGAGACAACAATAAAAACTGAGCAGAAACAAATAACATTGCTCTAACAACAACAATCCAAATTCACGGTACACGGCATCAACTATCGGACAACAACATATAAAAATACACACACCACATGTAAAGTATGTTATCATGAAAATAATATGGCAAAAATGAGACAATTTTCATGGAGACAAAACTTCACTTATTTTACATACCCTTAAAAGCTGCATTTTGATTTAATTTTCAAAGACTAGATAGCACCAAGACAAGTTGTGGGCAATTTGGTGTCTCATGTAGAAAATAGTAACAATGCCTAGCGAAAATCAAGATGAATCTTTTTTTTGGTAATGTTCCAGTTTTCAACAATAAAGTTCAGTAATAATTAAAGGCTTAGCTAAAATTTATGTCTTGGATACCTTGAATGATGGTAACCAATAATTCTGCTACTAATATAAATAACAGAAATATTGTGCAGTATATCCTTTAAAACTGATATGTGCTATATATACTTTTTGAAAGTTATCTGTTGCCACTTTACAAGCATACAACAAAAAGGATTCAACAAATATAATAGATGAATATTAGAGCAAAAGATCCTTAAGTACCATATATGAGTTACAATTCATTTTTAATCAATCAATAAACAAAGATAGGTACTCGCCAATAGCACAAATTATAACAATCAACCCTTAAGATAGAACAAAGCAAGTCTGAAATGAAAGACAAATATATAAAGATTCTGTCAAAACTTAAATGTTGACTCTTTTACCAAATGAAAACCAGTCTACATTTTAAAATATGCAACATCAAAAAATTGTTCTTGTTACAAGAATAGCTCGGACTGTCCCTCTAATCTCATATTTTCAAAGGTACAAGATAAGATAAATGGAAGAGTTTTAGAAGAAGGAGAGGAAAATGTGCGTTTGATAATTGGACTGAGCACATTCTATCACAAAGATTCATTGAGTGGCGTTTTAGCTCAGTTCCATTCAAATGTGATTAGCATAACACTAATTGGAAGACTTGCAGAAAATATAAGATATACGATACTGTATACAGATAAAAATTAAGAATTGGGTAGACATGGTGATCAAAAATATAGTCCTTATAATTATTAAGAATCAGTGTATGGATGCAGGTAATTTGCAGGAACATACCCTTTCCTACCATACCTATCTTCAGCATGCCACCATTCCTTATTTCCTTTTACATCTTGTTTTTGAAGAATGTTGACAACTTGTCCCTCTTTGAGTGGCAAGGTCTGGGGACCCATACCTTCAAATTCATATATAGCGTAGTAAAACTGAAGTAGGGAAAAGAAAAATTAGATAAAAATCTAAATTTAAGTTAACATAAGGCAGAAATAAGTTACACCAAAAACATTAACAAGAAAGCTGGAGCTTAGCAAAGCATACGTATTTACACAAGCATAAAGTACATTTAATAAGCCTCACCTCTGATTCACTTGCTAAATCTTCTTCTAGATTCTCAAAATCACCAAACGTCTGCAATTTTTTTTTGTTTTTGAAAAAGGAACAGAATTGCAAAAGAGGCTATCAACAAAGCATTGAGCAACACGAAGGTATGACATACAAAACCACAGAAAAGCACATAAAAGACTAATAGTTTTTGCTGGTAGAAAAAAAAAGTTGTACTTACATGAATATTTTCATCATTACTACATTCATCAAGGGCAGGTCCAACATGTCCATAGCGATCATCCAATTCATGAGGAACTTCATCATACAATGTTCGGCTGCAGGCTGAGTTTGTCACTTCTTCATAAGATGGTGGCAGGTTATTGGTTGGTGTAGGTGATTTCCCTGAAGGTTTTGGTTTTGGACTTAAAGACTGACGAGGGCTGAGATCGATTGACCTAAACAACAAAACTTACAGTTGCATCACCTCTGCTGGTCCTCATACTAATAAAAGTAACTCTCAGCTCGGCTCAATCAATTACCCACCTTTCACTCAACGCAGACTCAGGACGTAGTTTACTTGGAGAGGATGAAGCGCAAGAACTAATGCTTGAGTTGATGCTAGATGAAGGTGAAAGTGAGAGTCTGGATGGGGCTTCCTCAAGACATTCTTTCCGAACGAATCCCTGAGCCACTAACCAAATATAAAGGACACTTAGTCAATCCCAAAATGGTCTTACACGAACAATGCAATGTAACTATGAAATGAACTGACCTCCATTGTCCACAAACCAACGTAGGGAACTACCCATTGGATCCTGCATCTTGATTACTCCCACCAAATGACCTTTACTTAAAGCAAGTTCTAGTGGGCCTGATGCAACATGATCTTCAATTGTACAAAATAATTTACTAGAGGGATATCTGCTTTGCAAATATGCTTTTTGACTGGTACTTTGCTCTAGCTGGAGGAAAATTCAAAAGTTTAGAAAAGTGGAGCATATTTGTAATACTATATAAGCCAAGAAATTGGTTGATAACCAGGTGTTGTACCTTCTGACCATCAGTCCCAAGCTGCCGGTTAAGAGTAGGAGAAGTTTTTAAAGATTTCCTGTTGTTTCCTCCAGCTTCTCTGAAAGCTTTTGAGGAGAAACTGAAGCGTCCTAGTTGATTACATACTAGGAAGTGCTTCACGGAAAAAGATTCAACAGCATCTCCCGCCGCTGAAGCCAGCGCTGGAATCTGTAATTTTAAAAAATTAGCATCAGGGGAACAAATTTTTATGAAAATAAAGAGCAT